>CACRXP010000433.1:339858-358000 GCA_902702965.1 Spirometra erinaceieuropaei | reverse complement strand
CCAGAGGGCTACCATGGTAGGCCGAGGCAACACAAAAACAGAACGGCTAATTCTCGAGGCGTGGTTCTACGATGCCCACTCTATCAACAGGCATCTGGACCTTCCTGCAACTTACAAAGTCCTACGTCATCACAATCGTAGACCTCAGAACCAAACAACCACACCGGACTTAAGAAGGCCGCACGGAGATAGCCCGACGCTGAGTCTACTCGGTGAGGAAGAAGGAGAACCGCCAGACCAACCGCCCGACTAAAGTCCGATCAGTTCCCCTCGACGGAGTGGTGACTCACAAAGCACACAGGCAAAACGCCCGTCAACCATCTCCCGAGAGGCCGAAAAAGCGAGAGGAGGGAAAAATCGATCAGCATGAGGCCGGCCAACACAACTGCCACTTTAAACTAAATTTCTGATCGATGAAGTGCATTTTACGCTTTGACAATGATGAGCCGACCCAGCTCTTTGAAACGTCAGCACTTAAATAAACCTCTTCCGGAGAGCCTGTCTTCGTCTTCAAAGATTTGTAAATGTCAGTCTTCTTTAAACGGATCCCTAGCTAACGGTACTGAATGCAAGTGTATGCATACACCTTGGAAGGGAATACCAGTTAGATTATTATAAAGTTCGCTCATGTATTATCTCAGTGCCTTTATATATGAAAATAGAGGTGACTTCTCAGAAGTCCTCTGTTTATTCTTCTGTTTTCTAAAAACGAAAGGACGAAAAGTGGCCATTTACCGGCCGGGAATTGTCCCGCAGCTTCACGAGGTTAGACCCCCATCTTTCCTAAACTCCGGTCTATAGCGAAAAATGACACCAAACACCGGACCATCCTAGCAGTCAACATGCGGGATATGGATGTTCGAAGCTTTAAGACAACAACACCTATTAGTAGTGCAGTAAGAAAGCTCTATTGGATATCTGCCGCTGTATCCAAACAAGCTATCGAAAAAGAAACATATAGTACAATGCTCCGAGAACAAACTGTCTGAAATAAAATTCACTCCATGTCTGTTCAGGGGGACAAATATTCGCGCAACTAACAAAAGGTCGAATACGTGCTCGTCGTTGAGGATTTTGAGATAATTGTCTGACGGAGCAAGTGCATAGCCATGAAGAAAACCGAAGTGCAGTATGCAAACACGAAAACCCCACATTCCAATATTACTCTCTCCCCTGTGCTCTAGTCTCTGTGGGAATCCTTCCTTCAGTAGAAATGTGGCCATCAGGATGGCCGGTATGAAAACGCCAGTGGCAATTTAAACGCAAAGACGATCTTGCCATCAAAGAGATCGGCGGTTTCCTGTATCCCGCTCTCGCATTCTCGACGCGAATGAGAACAAGACGTCAAACTGTTATCACAGCCGAGGAGCCCATAAACTTTTACGAGTAGCTTCCCACCGGAAGCTAACAGGCCTACCAAAGAGTAAGAATTGTGACACCCACACCCCCACCAGTAATGAAAACTCCCTGGTTTATGAATTGTCGGGTAAAGGAATACATGGATCCTGAAGTTGACTTTTTCTCTGACTAATGAAAACGTTTTCGGCTGCGTTTTCATACATCCCTCGCATTTAACCCTTAAGCAGTCTTTCCTTTTTATTTAAACCCACGGTTTCATCAAGCGAGAGAGTGTGGGACTTCATAAGTCCCGGCAACCTTTCAAGAGGGCAGAGGCATTGCATTTATTGCCATATTCCAGATTTGGGATTTGACTGTGAAGGACTACCATTATTTTGACTAGTAGCTTTTTCCGATCCGCATAACAAATTTCTTGACATGGGGCGTTTTAATAAAAAGCCTAACCTGTTCTGTAGGACGCATGCAATTTAACGTGACCAGGGATTGTAAGGCTCAATTTTCGTAGTCTTAAAAGGCCAAATCGACAAATTCGAGAGCAGTTGCATCTTCTGGAAAAGCGAACATAAAAAACTACGAATGCTGCTTCCGTGCAGGGCAAGATTTATTTCACAACAAATGTCGTTAAAAAATTCATAAACCCCTCTTTTGACTTTGTTTTTTGTTTTAACTCAGTCTTAGAAATTTTATGTTATCTAATATTAGTAGATTTTAAATAACTGTGTCGTTGACCAAAGCTTCCAACCAAAAGGAATTTGCCACACCAAGAAGACATCAATAATGCGCTGCCTTAAAGAGCAGTGATATTTCGTTGGTGATTCTTGCTTAGATATGTTCTGTTAAGACGATATCAGCTGAGTTTACCAAGAATATTTTCTTGCTGATTGTGCACTTGTGGTACTATCTGATGTAATAAAAATGCTTTTAAACGCGTGCGAGCCCTTCACTGAACAATCTCAGATGCACATGTTATTCTCCAATTAATAAATGCATATTTTTTATGCAAAATCTTACCAACAATGGTTGCAAATACGAAGACGCCGATTAGGTATGTGGCCGTTGTGAACGCGTACCTTAATGCAAATTACGAGTTTTTAACAACATATATTTCCAGGCAACAATGCAAAACAGAATATAATGAAACATGCAGGTGCAAGCAGGTGAATTTAACAGCACGTGGAAGACTAAAGTTTTGCCGTAAAATGCGGTTTCAGCAATGAATTCGTTTTAAAATAATCTACCAACTACTGCATGCTCGTTTAAAACCCGTGTAATTTTTTAAACCACAAAAATTTTGCCTTAAGAACTAAAGGACTTATGTATATAGACACAGTTCTGTAAATGCAGTTCATACAACATCCTGTAAAAAACTGTCTTACTTAGCATGACGTTCGCATGATTATTCATTAGAAAACAATCATGCTTTTGGCTAAATAATTAACTATTTTTCAAAAAAAGTCAAAGCTGTCGATTCATAAAGACATCTATCGAAAATTTCCCAGATCGGCATTATTTAAAATAGATGAAACCGTATATAGCCATAATAGCATTGCTGAGATAGACAAGAGAGGCTGGAATAGAAATTTCTGACTTATTAGTCGTCATTACCCAGACATTCCCAACCCCTGGGTTTTGCTATTCCTGAAGCTCGTTCCTGCGACATGCTGTCTGGAAGTCCAACACCATAGCTATTGAAACACAAAGTCGTTTTCCTTCCGGTTGCGATTGGGCATACGAATAATGGTAGAGGGGTGCTCACCGATTGCCTTACGGGACACACTTGTTCCCTTGTGTCTTGAAGCTCAATATTATTTTATCGGCAAGATGTGGTTATGTGGGCCCACCTGATGGACACAATGATGTTGGGGTTGGGGTTAGGGGTTAGGGTTGAGGGTTATGGCAACTGTTCCTCAATCACTTAAAGGACATCCGCGCATTCCCAATGGCTTTGCTTTGGCATACAACTACTTGATCTCGTCACCTGTGCGTTCCCGGACTCCATCTGCAAACAGCCCCATTACCACCGGCCCTTATTACAGGTGGTTAGGCTTTGTTTACCTTACGTGCGGCTACATAACAACGTCTGACCATTTTCCTAGCTAAGTTAAAGGAAAAGTGCGCTAGTGTGATATGATATATTCGCAGAAAACATGTTTGTGCAATCTCCCTTCATCCGCAATTATCTCATCCTACTGTGACGTTAACGGGAGGCTGGGAAGACCCAAGGCCAACAACCAGCAGGGTTGCCGAGTATGAATTAACCTCGTATATGTCTCTCTGGTAAACACATACAGCCTCCATCACGTAATCCTTTTCAATTAAGTACATACAGTAGGTGGGCTAACCGAAATTCCGAAAGGCTTTTTAGTTTCGAAAAGATTAATTAGCAGAGTTGTGCAACTTATCATCATGCAGCGTACTTCTATAATGGTTTCAGTTACCACGGGATACAAGCGCTCGAAAGAACTCCTTTTTATCTTCATGCAGAAACTACACTCTGTAAAACATGTCCACATAATTAGCATGCATTTTCATTGTGGAATTTCGATGCCCTTGAACATTGAATTATATCTGGCTAGATCGCAGTTGGTAGCTAGGAATGGGAAAGCGGACGGCGACCTTAACCCTAACCCTAACGTCAACCTTAAAAGTTAACCGTTAACCCTAACGGCAACCCTAACCCCTACCGAAATCGTAAACGTAACCGTAGCCCTTAGGCATAGCCGTAACTGAAAAAATCTAACCGTAATATTGAAACCTAATCGTACGCTCAAACCCTAACCGTAACCCGAAAACCTAAGTCTAAAGGCATAACCCTAACCCGAAAATCGGAAACCATTAACCGGTACCCTACTCCTAACCTCAAACGTAAAACGGAAGCCAAATAGGTCAGATGTGATTATGGAGCCCCACAAAATAGCCCCAGTAAACAACCCCCCCCGCCACCTGTAATACGGGTCCTGGCTACCAACTGCGATCTAGCCCTATATTTCATAGAAAACGTGCATAACAAAATTCAGTATTTTGCTCATTTGGTAGGAAATGACGTCTTCTTCAAATTTTGCACTCGAAGGTATAATTCGGTTTTAAAAAGTTTCCAATTGTGAGATTTTTTAGTACCGTGAAATGGCCGTGCATATAACATCATGTTTTTGCAGTTACCAATGTGGCTTGTCAAGTCAACAATATAGTTCATACCTACTGCTAAATTTTATGAACCCCATACGGTCTCTCTTTAATATCGCAAAGAAATGTATGGTTTTCCGTACGGGGAAAATACATGGCTTGTAGTTTTGAGGCCCTGGAGGCATGAGTGACAGCGGGTCGACTTCAAAATTATTCGGGAATTGGAAAAGTTTTAAAAACCGAATTATACTCTCCCTTCGAGTATAAAATTGGAAGAAGACGTGATTTGCTACCGAATGAGCAGAATTATCAACATTTTCATACATGTGCTCCATGAAATATAATTGAATTTTTAAGGGCATTGAAAATTAATGAAAAAATGCATGCTTCATAAGTAGTCATTTTTCACGGAGTATGGTTTTCGGATGCAGCCGAAAATAAGTTCCTTTGAAAGCCGGCATCCCGCGGTAACTGACTTATTATAGCATTCAGCTGCAAAATCATCAATTGTACAACCTTGCTTAATTAATCTGTTCGAAATGAAAACGCATTTCGGAATTTCGGTTAGCATTTCGTAAGTTAGCCCACCTACTGTACAAGCAGGTAAGCTGGACTGAACTACCACTGCAGTTTAAAATTGTACTTTTTACTTAAATTTGCCTTCTTTCAAACCGCCGGGGTAGGGAGAAGCAGCGTAGTTTAAAATTGAAAAAGGCTTGCCCGCTAGAGATTAATGTTAGCTAGTGTGCTTCTAGGACGCCTACTGAAAATAATTGCAGTTGATCTTGTTTGCACTGCAACAAGTAGAATCTGAGCCTTACTTTAATTATGATTTGTTAAGCTCTTCATGCATTTGATTCATATTTTTCTTAGTAGACAGCCAATCGTAATTTATGAAGAATTATTTCAAGGTTAATTAAAACCTGTACCGATAATTCGGCGAGCATGACCCTTAAAGTAGATTCCATCTCCTTTAGAAAGGGTGCGTAAACAACAGCTTTACGCTGTTCTACATAAGTATCCTTAAATAAAAGTAACTGCATTGATATCAAAGTGGTAAAAGAACTAATATTCACTATTACAAATGTGTAAAGACGGTTAAACCAAGAGTCAAGTAGATCAAATATTTATCGTTATATTTTGTCCGACGCATTAGGATGCATTTAACCCTTTTCTCCTCGTAAAATAATTATGAAAGATACCTCGCAAATTCAATCTGGTAGATAATTCCAAGTTGTACAATTGCCTATGAGTCAATTCAAAGGAATATAAAATCTTCAGAAGGAGAATGAACGTGCGTTTACAACGAAACAATAAACAATCTAAAACGCATAGCAAGACACATGCAAGGCCGCCCATTCCTGCATTCGTCCATTCGAGTCAAAAAGCGATTCCACTCCCAAAACCGGCAACAATACTGCAACAAGCATTAAAACTATTTGACCACAAACCGCGGTTTTATCAGGGAAGCACATTCCACACATTTAATTTCTGAACGAATGGCGTGACGATGTCAAACATTTGCAAAAGTGGCAAGTAATTAGAAGTTGTAGGTGTGAGATGTCCCTATCTATATAATCGCAGTGTTTCTCGTCGCTTTTTCACTCTGATTGTGTGGGCTTTTACAAAATAAAGTGTCTTCGAATGTTTGTGCTTTACATGAATATATGGGTAACTTATAACGTTTCCAAGAAGTTAAATTCCGCAAACGTCAGTCATAATATCCGCCGAACATACGCTTATGAATCAAAGATACGACGGTCGTTCAAGGTCTATGCAGCTTATGCAGGACTTTTGTGATGTATTCTGAAAAAGCTATTCTGAATGATGAGGTCGGCCTAAATGTGTCATTTGGAATATGCACAAATTACAGATAGCTATTCAGTACTAGAGACGGAACGATTAGTCTAACAAAAGGAAGATATTTGATATTTTTTAACTTGGAAATCGAAATATGTGGTAGCGGCGTTCGCTATCGGAGCTCTTATAATGACTGGCATGGTTCTCAAATGTGAGCTAGAATGGCAAAGTGTACAAAGACACTCGGGAGCATGTAGTACGATTGCCAAAACTACCAATTAATTCCCATAATATTGTCAAGACAAAACTACACTTGCAGCTGAGGAGCCCTTAAAAAGGGAAAACTATTCATAGCATCTGCATTGACTCATAAGTTGCTGTGATCAGTTCATGGTTGTCAGCGAGGCGCTAAGCAGATTTATGCATTCTTTCATTAATGAGACAATGTTACAAACACTGTGACCTAGACTTACCGACAGAGCAAGTAACGTGACCTTTCCCAATAGGTTCTGAGGTAGAAAGAGGTTTTTTGGGTTTTTTCTGTTTTCTGATTACCGTCGGGTTTTAATACCGTTTGTCACTTCTTACGGTTGCTGACAATTACTAGACTGGTCAATTATCTCGACCGTTTGGCGAGCGCATTCAAAAATAGTTAATATAAGCTATCCTAACCGACAGAACAACGAGCCCGTGGCTCAGTGACCAAACAGTCGAACTGATGGCCACAAGAGCATGGAATCAAGTCTCAGGTGCTCCAGGTCTGGGGTTGGCCATTGCTGATTGGTAAAGGCAAATGAGTCAGAAATGGCCACTCCAGTCGTCCTTGTTTTTGGCGGTAAATCTCGGCGATGGTAAGGTAAAGGACCCCAATTAGCTGTCGGTAGGCTGCAGTTCGTTTGCTGAATTAGGGGCTTACGAAATCTAGTGAAATATTGATGACTAGTAATTGTACCCCATATCGGCAGCGGTAGGGTAAAAAAACCCAATTAGCTGCCCGTAGGCTGCAGATCGTGTGCTGATGTATAGTAAGTGGGCTGGCTCATGAAGTCTCGACAGAAATTCCGAAATGCCTTTTCGTTTTGAAATGATTAATTAAATAGAGTTGTAAAACCAATCATCGTGCAGAATAATTCTACAATAATTCAGTTAACACAGGACGCCGGCTTTCGAACAAACTTCTTTTTAGCTGTGTGCAACGACCATACTCCGTAAAAACATGATTACTTAAGTAGCATGCATTTTTTCATTGATTTTCGATGCCATTAAAGTCTCAATTATATTTCATGGAAAACATGCGCAAAAATATTCATGCTCTCGCTCATTCAGTAGAAAATTACGTATTCTTTTACCTTTACCCTTGAAGGAAGGGTATAATTTGGTTTTATAAAACTTTTCTGATTCTCAAGTAATTTTGAACCCAACTTCCCGTTATACTTGCATTCAGAGTTCCAAAACAACAAGCCGTATAATTTCCGCGTACGGAAAACCATACATTTTTCTACGGACATAAAGGGGGACCATATGGGGTTCATAAAATTGAGCAATGGATTTAAGCCACATTGTTAACTTTACAAGTCACACTAGTAACTGCAGAGACATGACGTTTTATGAAGGATCAATTCATGGTAATAAAAAATCTTAAAATTAGAAGCTTTTCTGAAACTGAATTTTACTTTTCCTTCGAGAGAAAAATTAAAAGAGGACGTAATTTTATGCTGAATGAGTAAAGAAATGGATAGTTTGTTTATGTTTTCCATACAGTATAATTAAATCTTTAAGGGAATCGAAAATAAATGAAAAAATGCATGCTACTTAAGTAGCCATTTTTTTGCGGTTTGTGGATGCAGCAAGAAGGAAGTTTTTTCGAAAGCCGGCGTCCCGGGGTAACGGAATTATTATAGAATTATGCTGCGTGATGATTTGTTTTACCACCCTACAGAAACGCATTTCAGAATTTCTGTTGAGATTTCATGAGTTAGCCCACCTACTGTGGGTACTTGCGAAATCTAGTGAAATACTGATGACTGGTAGTTGTACACTAGGAGCAGAAAAACAGAAAACAGAGATAAACTGAGCATGAATTGAGGGATAAAAGAAATGTACGACACGATCCCCAGTATACCGTCAGCTACCCGGGGCCCAGCATTCTACCGTTGCCGTAATCTCTTTTGTCCTATATTAGCAGTCGCTGTGTGGCTGCCTACGGAGTTCCAAATGAACTTGCGTACAAGAAAGAGACAATCCTGTCCCCTTATGCGATCAGTAAGCGTCCTCTATTGCACAAATGTAAAAATATTACGTCGGTTAAATGCTTGGTTCTCTCCGACTAACTGAAGCTCGTTCGTTATAAGTTTATCATCGTGCTTGTGATTCAAAGTGGGTTTTCGCTTAGACCATTATCATTATCATCCGCTGATGATGATTAGGCCATGAGGCTGTTAAATTCGTTGCGGAAAATCTCTGACAAGTCCAACAATTGACGTGCTTCACTCGCTGTTTTCGTCCGTAATAAGAATTCACGATTCAGAAGGGCTAACTGGCAAGTGCTTAGACTTTTAAAACAAGAATCAACTCGATAATAACGGCAGTAAGATGAAAGACTATTGGAAATACAAAGATTATACAAACGCATTTGTTTTTTCGTTCTGATGTTTTTGTTTTCATCCATCCAAGGACCTCCAAGTCAGCCAACAAACCGCTGCTCTAACAGATTTCTATAATCAACTCTCTGTCATCCGTCTTAGCTAACACCGGACTATCAGAAGCAGATAGCTATTCACAGACGAGGTTGAAGTTTTCAAATAATCGCGCCGGCAACGTGGTCTGAGAGTTAATCTACCATTTTTGCCAATTAGACTGCGTCGGCTTTTTTTAGACGCCTCGACTTTGAGGCCAAACTTGATTTGCGAATCAAAAGTACTCCAAGCGCACCATGTTGTTAACTTTATCTCTCGGCTGGAATGACTTATATGAACGTCTAAAAAGGATATGAAGATAGGAACGCCCCCCCCTCAAAGTAATAAAGGTGACTCCGCACACAATTCTAGAAAGAACAAAATATTCCCGTGTCCTAATCCCAGCACTAAAGGCAGTATAAAACAAAGCCGTTGCCCTAATATTGACGCTAACCCTACCCTTAACCTCAACTCTATAATTGTCACTAACCTAACCCTAACAATAAAATTAATGATGGCTTGCATAGCCATGAACTTTAAATCTAACCTTCAGTCCAAACCTTACTTTAAATATTGCCTTAAACATAACCCTTATTTCCCTAGAAATTGGCTCAAAGCCACCCGTATTTCAGACGGTTCCTGTTCTTATGTCCAGTTTGGGGGTGCCATATAGGTTATTTCTACAAATTTTTCTAACGGTATCGAGATCTTCATTGATTGTCTGGTGTCTCATTTGAAGGACAGTCCTATCAACCTCAGCGACCCCAATGATGAAAGCCCCAGGAAATTCCGGACCGTCATGAGATGTCTCGGAGAACCAAGGGCATCTTTTGCCAGTCTGAAATAATAACATTATTCATTAGTGCAAATTACTGGACCTTCAGTCTAGTTGCTTTAAATGTTGCACTGAGGGACACTAGCCTGTTAATTGAAAGAAGGCTGAATGTCTATTTGAGAAGTAAATTTAATTGCAGCCTATTATTCAAGGGAAAATTTGCATTCCCGATCCGTTTTCTAAGAAGATAACTGGAAAAGAGTTTAGCTCGATCTAGATGAAAGGAAATTCCATACAAATCTATCGGGCACCATGGTTTTATCATCCACTACTTCCATTACTCTTTGGGCTATGATATCCTCACCCTTGGCTTCTCTTCTGAAATATATCCTCGGTTCCTTTGATTCAAACATTTCTCTTATTTTTCAGTGCCAATTACAAAAACACACTGCAGCAGAGTCAACCATCATCATCCAGTGTATACCGGTCAGAATTTGATGTTTTAAAAGGAATTGTTCGATTTTTAAGAATCTCGGCATTCGAAAAGGTGTAAGTCACACGCAACTCTACAAATATGCAGAGAACAAAGATTTAACTACGCACAAACACCCCCTAAAGTGGACTGAAAATATGCTGTTATATAAATATATATGAAAAAGAGGAGGATCTTCGGCAAATCGAGTTGTACTCCTGTATAAGCAAGTTAGTGACATCATTCCGTCATCAGACGAAGTGCGCAGAAGAGACGAGCCCTCTCTTTTTCATTATATCACCTCAGAATGCACACCCCGTCAGTTGATCAATATATACTTATATATATCCACCCAGGAATGGGCGCACACTAGTATATTGGCCCCCGAAGCAAAGGAACTACGTATGGGTGATAGGAGTCACGAGCAAGCAACCACCTACTAGGCCGAAGTCGGCAAAACTATATATATATATATATATATATATGGTGGAAGTGTATTCACCGGTTCGGAGTACGTGGCGTTTTGTCGTCATAAAGACTGAATTAAATCGGTGAGAACACTTCTCCATGAAAACCGACCTGCCAGCATGCAGACATTAATTCGTCGACTTATTGCAAGATAAGTTGCGTTATAGTTTTCATCTGAAAGCCTATGCATCTGCTACAACCAAAGCTTCCTGCATTGTTCAGTATACATCTCAAACAGGTGCAAACATCAAACCTCATGCGCATGCTTTAAAGCACTATCACACCCGATTCCGAAAGGCACAGTCGCATACGTGATGTCCATTTAGCAAACAACGGTTCATTTACCACTTCCTTGTGGGCGACCTTCTTGATCTGTTAAAAGTGAAAAGATCAAAGTATAACAAATTAACTGGGTGCGCTTTACGTAAAAGGGCCGTGACTGCTGAATGCGCCTTTAAACGAACCACATTCGGGTTTGTCAAAATTACATTAGTTCATGTGTACTGTTAGAAGACGTCGTTGTGACGCGAAATAAAGACGTTTTTGCATGTAAGAAAAAAATCGGTGTACTGCCAACAAAGTCTGAAGCAGTTTTCTCCGGCCAAATAAATGACATTTTTACCCCTCGGAGTACTAGCAGACTTAAGGTTTTATTTTTCGAAATATTGGGTGTTTTTATCCTGAATACCATTCCAGGAGTTGGAGTTAAAATGCGATTCCCAGGTGAGATATCAAGTGGGGAGGAGGAGGAGGAGGACGCGTTTATCTAAAGAGGTTTATAAAAGGCGCACTTTGTTTGATGCGTGGCCCGCCAGTACCGCCTGTCTGGCTACATCCAACCCGCAGGTACCTGAAGATGGGTAGCCGACGTAACTACTCGAAAAGTCAGATCTCTAATAAACCTCTCCCAGTGAACGTCTCCTCCTTCGTTGAAACACTCAGGCCTCTAGCAAGGCTTCTGTTAGATCAACCGGGACGAAACGCCTCCGCACTGACTAAGGGAACCGGGGGGGGGGTGACTTCCGTTGGGTTTCAATTATAGCGGAGACAGTGGTGAAGAATCTACCCCGCCCATCTGCACTTCCTCGTCTGTCGTGCTGTGCTTCTTCCTGGCGTGAGAGGAAACGTGACTGAAACTGGTAAAGTGTGTGTAGTGAGATATCATCGTCTCTTATACTATGGAAGCCAGTTTGGTTTCTAAAGTCTAGAGAATTATGCATACGGTTTCGTGATTACCTGTTTTCAAATATGCGACTTTTATCGGCACAATAATTTGAATTTTCCAGAGGCATTTTTCACTGTGACTAAGTTACGTTCAAAGTAACCGAAAATGACGAAATGTCATTTCATTTTAGAGAAGACAAAATCTCTGTTTCACGTGGAGGTTGAAAGATTTGACTCCTTCCTCCAGATTTCTGTACGAATGACAGCCTGATTTCATTGGAATATTGATCTTTTGTTTTACTTTTGGTCTTTTTGTTTACTGTTGCATCTGTTACGTACAGGCTTCTCATGGCTACTTCCTCGCAGTAGGCTGGGCGGCTAACCCGACCCAAATGCGATTAAACTCACTGCTCCCGGTTGGGTCTATGTAACTCAGGCGGCTTAATCGTTGGCTGTAAATGGCGCATCTAATGAAATGTTAAGTGGAAGTTTGAACTGTGGACTCCATCAAAAAGGATCAGTTTAACAAAGTTATAATATTGGTTATTTTGTAACACATTTTCCAGAACTTTAAGTCAAGCCAAGGTTACAGCTTTTCAATAATTCTCTTTCCGGTCGCCTGTAAAATTAATAATAACAAAAATTAGTCCAAATGTAGTATAGCTTTTCCTATTGATGCTAAGTGTGCTTACAAATCCAAACATAGTTAGCATAGTTGACCCAAATGTGAAATGCTCGGCGCCTCGGTGGGATTCGAACCCACGCAGTGATGGGCAGGCTTTAGTACAGCCAACGCTCTAACCACTTGAGCTACGAGGCCCCGCCGGACGGCGCAACTTTAGTAAAATTTGGGTTAAGTTACCCGCCCAACCTACTGCAACATCTGGAATGCACCATATCTGATACAGTAAGTTGACAGTCCAAGCAGAATTGCCTAAGAAATTACGTAATTCACACTAAATTACGCCTTTCAAAAGTTTTCTCGAAAAAAGGACGTTTTTGACTTTCAAAAGTTGTCCACTTCACAGATTATTTCGGACCCCACCCGTTGTTCCACTTGCGTTTAATACTTCAAAACTGCGAGTTTCGCACCTTCTGTTTATCGAAAATCATATATCCCTCCTTGCTGTTAGAAAGACATCGTACATGGATTATAAAAGTAAGTAAAGGAAATGGACACGGTTTTACATTTCAGTTTTTCGGTTTCTCAGAAATTAATGTTTTCACTCGAAGTAAGTCCTTAAGGGACACGTCTTTTCAGGAACGACCGAAATTTGACGGGAATATCCGAGTCAAAAACAAAATAACCACGCAGTATTCATAAGCTGCCAAAAGGCAGTCAGTACTATGCAAATATTGCATGATTCATCATACCTGCAGAAATGTAATACTCGTACATTCGGTGTGATGAATCACGTGATATTTGCAGATTTTAGAAGCAGCATCATTAGGCGGGCAGGCATGATGCTAGTTGAATAGACGTTTAACAGTCTGGAAGATATCATGACAATAACGTTTGCGAACACGAAGATATGACTCTTTTGAAAATAAAATTTAAAGAAGACTCTAATTACTACAAAACAATTACAAGGTATTTTTAAAAACACTTTAGATCAAGCACGCTTCGAATTATAAAGATGCCAAATTACCATGGAGAAGTTCACACTACTTAAGAAGATGTTTTTAGCTAGCATGCTTTTTTCCAGGTGTTCGAAAAGACGAGCACCTAAAAGCCGGCCTGCTACCACCGAAATCATATTTCTAAATTTCGATTTATGTTTTACGACAGACGTCGCCCACCTTAAATAATCCTTTTCCTTTGCTGGAATATTTGCAGATTCTCATGATTATTTCATTAATTTTTCGGCATGCTATAAAGCACGCATGTGTGAGTTCCGTCTCCGTCTTCATCAACACGATGCAGACAAGACATAAGGACTTTATGTTTCCTTATTTTAGAACTGATGCAAAACTTTGCACGTGATTTTCCTGCACAGTCTTGAAGTTTTCACAGCATTCTGCAGTTTAAAAATAACATTATTCGCAGCTTTTATGCGGTAAAAGTGAACGAATACGACTCCAAGACTTGCAAATAAAAAGTGCCGCGCTTTCAGTACTGTTGCTCAAAGTTTAGTTGTCATATTTGCGAAATTGTTTTACCTCACTCGAACGCCGATTCTTACCGCAAGTGCTCAAAAGAGAAATCCACACTACTCTCTGTGCGCAGACTAGTTTGGCAGTCTACGAATGCATGCTCGGAATCTAAATATTAGTAATTTCCTATCGGCTCCTGTTGAGGGATAAGAGGTGACTCACGCTCGGGCTGCTTTTGTTTGCTTGCTATCTCTTTCGAGCACAGTCATTGGCCAAAAAATCATTTGTTGAGTAGTTCTCAGCCTAGCTCATAACTTGCGTAAGCGCTCGCTGGTTTCTGGTAATCCAAACATTAAATGAGTCTCCGAGGCGGTTTCACGACTGTTGCAGCCCGCCAGGGTAGGCATTGCCGATCGACCCCAGACAACAATTCGTTACCGTTTGATCCAACCCAAGGACATACTGTCACACACTGAAACCTCAGCATTTGTCAATCAAATACGTTGAACGGCGGAGACTGCAACTACGTTGGGGAAACCGGACGGAAATTGCAGACCCATCTAAATGAGCCCAAACTGGCAACTGGGAAACTAGACCCAAATTCACAGCTCGCGACTCACATCGGAGAAATTGACCACAGTTTTGACTTTCAATGAGCAGCCGTCTTGGGCCGGGGCACCTCAAGGACAGGACGTCCCACACTTAAGGTTTGGTACTTAGATGCCAACTCCATCCACAAGCATCTAGACTTTCCTGCGGCCTATAAAGTCCTGCGCCACTACATACGCCATGACCGGGACAAGAAATTCATACGAAGATTAGGAATACCTAGCAAACATGGCCCGTCGACTAATTCACCTAAAAAGTGAGGCACAAACGCAACTAACACCAATTGAGGTGACGACACACAACCCAGGAGGCCACCAACACTCACAAAGGACGCCAGTAAACCAAGACAGTGAAAAAAGAAAAAATCGATCAGCCTAAGACTAACTAGTTCAGTTGTCTATTCAAAATTCTGATCGATTTTGTTCACTAAACGCTTTGACTTGGAGAGCCAATCAAGCTCTCCGAAACTTCATGACAATTCCCTCCATCCTGTGGGCACCTCTTTTTCCTCAACTTAACTTCCTGTTTAATTCGACCGGCCAGAATCAGACGCCTGCTTTTCTAAACAATGGGTGGCTTTAGCTTAAACTGATCCAAAAGTCCAAGCGTAAGTCGCCGACGTTTTGCGAAGTTGGGCACTTTACCTGGCCATCGTTTGCTGAATTACCAGATTTTACGCGTTTAAAAACGCCAGGAAGACAAGACTGAC
The DNA here is from genome assembly GCA_902702965.1 of Spirometra erinaceieuropaei. Lineage (NCBI taxonomy): Eukaryota > Metazoa > Platyhelminthes > Cestoda > Diphyllobothriidea > Diphyllobothriidae > Spirometra > Spirometra erinaceieuropaei. Next base: position 342,752 of record CACRXP010000433.1, on the reverse strand, counting down.
TTACTGGTTTGTCTGTGCTGGGGCATTAATGTCACCAATTGTTGTGAGCGTCAGTGTAGCCCAGTAGAAGGACTGTAGATACTTCATGCTCAGCGACTGCAGTACCGGCGTTGATGGATCGGGGTAGCCCCAGTCGTCGGCAAACTTGTCGTACTCAGACAGAAGGTAGTAAAATGACGCAAACCAATGACAGCCGAGGAAGAGGATGTGTATCAGTGTCACCACTCTCCAGGCATTTGGGTATGAGGTTCGATTTTCAACCATCACCTTCCAATCCCATGCACGCCAGCATTTTAGAAAACGCGGAAACCGAAGCAACGGCTGCACACCGATAAACAGCTGTAAAAAATCCAGCGGCAGCAGAGAAAATACATCCAAAAAGAAGGCCTTCGTCCATATGTAGTGTTGAGCAATTTTGTGTGAGCTCTTCACAACCAATCCCTTTTCCAGGTAGCTGGTTCTAAACTGAACCACAATGTCTGTCACGTAGATGAGATCCGCCAGGCCATCGAGAATGATCCACATTAGTGCCTTGCCGGCCTGAACCTCTGCAAACGCCTGACGCATTATTGCTGACCAGAGGTTATACACTGTGGCTACGGCTACAATACCAAGCCACATGAAAAGGAAGTTGCCCTGTGGACTGATAATGTAGTCTGTAAAAAAACGATTTTTGATAGTCGGTCTCTTTGATGTTGTATCGTGAAGTTTATCCTCTGTTGAAAGACAAAGGCACCGCGCTGGGAGATAACAAAGCACACGAAAAAACCAAATAATCGCTCTTTGTACGAAGACTGGCCTTTGAGCTTGACGGTTACTCGGTGTTGTGTTGGCCAGTCCTTCTGTGTTGCGTGTAACCGTTGGATTACTGCAGCTCGGAGTTGACGACACCTCCTCAGTGTAGACGAAGGTTTCAATGGGGGAAGATGTTTTACGTAGAGGAGGGCGATTTCGACTGTCCGCCAGAAGCAGACCTGACTTCTGTGGATGTCGATCCGGATGACAGGTAACTGGAGAAATCAGAGTCGTCTGTGGCATCCCTATCCCCATGGTCCTCCTATCGAGCGCAATTCCCGGACCGACCGTTGTCAAGGTCGTCTGATAGTCTGGGTAACTCCTCGTGCGGGGATATTTGGCAGCTGAGAGCGGGCGCTGGGTCGAAAAGTACTCTAAAAAGGCAGAGTCGTTGGCCGCCTCTCTAGCTTTCTGTCTTCGTGCTATTGATGTGGCAATAGAGCTTACTTTAAGCGCATTTTTCATCATCCTCCAGGGTCTAACATGACAGCGCTCTGACTTGCCTCCACAACCAGGAGCATCTGCCTTGAATGCGTCCCTATCGACACTGTTTAAAGTAAAATCTTTGCTGCCATGGCGAGATTGTGGAGCTTCTGATGAGATTTCGACTCGGGAAGTAGAGGAGTTGATGGAGGATTGGATCTCACCGAACGTAAGTTGCCGGGTCTCGTGCGCCTTGATGGAAGGAAGGGCGTAAGATTCTGATTTCAGGTGCACTTCCCTCACCCCCGATTCCTCCTCATCACCGTCGTCAATCATATTGCTTTAATCTCCTCTAACGCAGATGTGAGTTGATAGGCTTGGAAATCGTTAGCTGCCTTTGAGAAAATTTCTCTTAGCCCTGCTCGATCTAACGTGTTAGATGATTCGTGCGGCTCGCCTGTTCGTGCAATTTGTGAGTGATTCGCTCCTCCGATGTCCACGTAAGTGTTGAAACAGACAATCCGATTGGTTGAGCGTCGCACTATAACCGAATCGTCGGTGAGAATTTGCGGCTTTCTTAGCGCTTTAAAGGTCGAACTGGGGCACATAAGCCGACATGCACGCACCTTCGTTCTGCAGTCGTGTAGCCTCAGTGTTGACTGTTGGCGTGAGTTTAAGTGCCCTCAATCCCGCGGGCGTGCAACTCTCTCAGCGGTTTGGCTATCTTGATGGCTAGAATCGTCAACAGCCGACACTTTCCTTCAAAATTACACTCCCCCCACCCGTTATGGCGACTGACAAAACACACCTCAGGATTTAGCATACGTAAATTCCCTGCGTGGCCACATGCGGGCTAATCTTTCAATAGTCTTTGTCGTCGCGGGGGTGGGAGGGAATTTCTCGCCCTTTTCTGGGTTCTGTGAAATCGGTGATTTTTATCTACGCAACCGGGTATTTTTTTTGTTTAATGCGGTGCAGATCAGAAATGATTATAGGCCGACGCCTGTGTGACAGAATGCCATTGCCATTGCTTGCCTATTTGTGACCGTCAATCATCCGCAACCTGGCCTAGTAGACCTGAAAGTTGAATGCAAGTCAGTTGGTTAAGTGAACTCTTTGCTGCAATAAATCGTGAAAATACGAACTCGGGCGAATATGAGGTCGCCGCCAGTCCTTTTCTTACCACGGCACTGTTTGCTTCCTTTTTTCTGTATTTCAAGTCAGCTAAAGGACGGTGATTTTGTCAAAACTTCTGGACATCAGCTTTCGACCTCGAATCGACTATTTTAATCGAAAATTTAGAATAGTAGGTCCTAAAAAACCAGTAGTAGTATCGTGCAGACGCAACGTCTTGGCCCAACTGCTAACAAGGTTTCTAGATGGAAATCCCTTCGTGTTCATTCCACCGTCGTGGAAATTCGCGTCAAAAATGCAGCTATATGTGGGGCGATGCATTCTAACCTCAAGGAACAAGCTGCTGATAAACTTACCCTAAACCCAGTAAGAACCAGAAGATGAGGGTTGTTCCTCAGAGGGAAACCTCAGGAAAGTCTTTTGTTTACTTATAAAACAAAATTGGATGTCAAGTGTTTCAAACACCAGGTGGTCGGGTGTGGAAGGCCGATGATGGTTAAAAAGCCAGAAATGACCATTGCCGTCTCTCCTGTTTTTGTCAG
>CACRXP010000433.1:249974-337842 GCA_902702965.1 Spirometra erinaceieuropaei | reverse complement strand
CTGACAAAAACAGGAGAGACGGCAATGGTCATTTCTGGCTTTTTAACCATCATCGGCCTTCCACACCCGACCACCTGGTGTTTGAAACACTTGACATCCAATTTTGTTTTATAAGTAAACAAAAGACTTTCCTGAGGTTTCCTTCTGAGGAACAACCCTCATCTTCTGGTTCTTACTGGGTTTAGGGTGCTGGCACGGCCGCATCCGCATCTAGACGTACTTCCACATCCACCGGTCCACAAAAACACTTGACTATGAGTGTAACCAACAACAACAGCACCAAAACCTGTCAGAAGGATGACAAGGATGACTGACGAGCCATGCTCACGACCTGTGTATCCAACAGGAGCGCAAGCCCATCTACCGGCAGGGGACCAAGTGCCGTAGAACCATTAGCGCACACCAGGCTTCGAGGACCATAATTTCCTTATCCTGGCATAGCAGACGCGTGCAATTCTTGAGGCGACGAGGTTTGGTTCTGCAGCCCTTCTTGATTAATACCATATATTTACCTTACTAAAACAGTTGTAGTTAACATATCTAACTTAGCTACTTACTAGATTAGGAAAGGAAATAGAGCGTAAGCACAGCTGGAAGCACGCGCAGGGAAGCCAGTGAAGGTGGCGTGTACACAGTCCCCCCTCCAACACCGCCATTCGCTGGATTGAAATAATATGGGGGATTTAATCAATACTAGAAGGCCACGGAAGGTACCGCGTGGTAAAACCACTGTTGCGGAACCGGCGGAGTTTCATACCGTCGCTGGATCAGGGTAATGATGAGAGAGCAAACAGGGCTCGAAGCATGCGGAGAGGAGCACGTGTGAACTGATAACTGAGGTATCAGACGCTGGTGTATAAGCATTCCTTCCGCCCGTCGCGCAGTCCCTCACTGGAGTAAAATGATGAGGAAGATGCAAATATGTTTATAAAGTCAGCATATTCGCATCTGCGGAAATTTTTTACTCAAGTGGGACTGCAGAACCAAACCTCGCCCTTGAGGCAGTCCGTGCTAATAAAACCAACCGGTATGCAACTTGAACTATCTCAGCCGGCAAAAATTCGCGATTTGTAAGGTTGACGACCGACAAAATTAACCTCGCCTGCTTTGAAACAAAGGTTGGGCTCCTTCCAAATGTCATCTTCATAACGCCTCTTGAGTATGCGTGAGTCGTGGCGGTGCATGGCGTGCCTTAGTTTCGTGGCATCTCGCTTACCGTATTTGGTCCCATTACCAATCAGCCGGACTCAGGCAGGCTATCGCGAAAGGGAAGCTGGGACAACTAACATAGACAACTTCCAACAGACCACCAACCTTGTCTATCGCTTCACTCGGGTGTTGTAATAGTCATAGCCTTGTGAGTTGCCGAATGAGGGCAGCGCCTGGTAGTACTCAGAGTTGAGGCATAGCTGCAATACAGTAGGTGGACTAACTCATGAAATATCAACCGAAATTCCTAAATGCCTTTTCGTTCCGAAAAGATTAATTAAGTAGGTTTGGAAAACTAGTCAGTCTGCAAAATAATTCTATAATAATTTAGTTACCTCAGGATGACGTCATTCGAACGAACTTTTTTCCGGTTACATCCAAAAAACCATACTCTGTAAAAATGACCACTTAAGTAGCATGTATTTTTCTTGTTGATTTTCGACGCCATTACAAATTTGACAATATTTCATGGAAAAAATGCATAAAAATAAACATTATCTGGCTCATCCGGTAGAAAATCACGTCTTTTTCCAAGTCTATGCTCGAAGGAAGGGTTAAATTCGGTTCTCAAAAGGTTTCTAATTGCGAGCTTTTGTAATACCATGAAATGACCGTTCATAAAACGCCATGCCTCTGCATTTACCAATGTAGCTTGTCAAGTCAACAATATAGTTTATATCCATTGATCAATTTTATTAAACCATACTGTCTCCTCCTAATACCGCAGAGAACCATGTGGTTCTTCGTACACGGCGACTATACGGCTTTCGGTTTGGAAACCCTGAATGCAAGTGTAACGGCAGGTCGAGTTCAAAATTATTCGGCAATTAGAAAAGTTCCTCAAAACAGACTTATACCCTTCCTTCGAGTATAAAATTGGAAGAAGATGTAATTTTCTACTGAATGAGTAGAAGAATAAATATTTTTACACATGATTACTATGAAATATAATTATTTTAGGGGCATCGACAATCAATGAGGAAAATGCATGCTGCCTAAGTAGTCATTTTTACAGAGTATGGTTTTTTTATGCAGCCCGAAGGGAGTCCATTCGAAAGCCAACACCCCGTGGTAACCGAATTATTATAGAATTATGCTGCACGATGATTAGATTTACCACGCCCCTTAATTAATCTTTTTGAAAAGAAAACGCATTTCAGAATTTCGGTTGACATTTCACGAGTTAGCCCATCTACTGTAGATCAGAAATGACGAACTTTTTTATTCAGAAGACGAAAATGCGATAGATGGAATAATAAATTTATTGGCCCGACGGTTCGGATTGTCAATCGAACCCATAATCAGAGACAGTCGCAAAACGTCGCGATTTGTAAGGTTGACGACCGACAAAATTAACCTCGCCTGCTTTGAAACAAGGGTTGAGCTCCCCCCAAATTTCATTTTCATGGCGACTCTTGAGTATGTGTGAGTCGTGGCGGTGCATGGCGTGCATCAGGGGGCAGCGTCCTGTCATCTCGCTTACCTTATTTGGCCCAATTCCCGATCAGGTTGACTCCAGCAGGCTATCGGGAAAGGGAAGCTGGGACAACTAACATAGACAACTCACAACAGACCACCAACTTGTCTATCGCTCCATTCCGATGTTGTATTAGCCATAGCCCTGTGAGTTGCCGAATGAAGGCAGCACCTGGTCGTACTGAGAGTTGAGGCATAGGCTGTAATACAGTAGGTGGGCTAACTCATGAAATATCAACCGAAATTCCGAAATGCCTTTTCGTTCCGCAAAGATTAATTAACTAGGTTTTGGAAAACTAGTCAGCCTGCAACATAATTTTATAATAATTTAGTTTCCTCAGGATATCGGCGTTTCAAAAAGCTTCTTTCTGGCCGCAGTCAAAAACCATACTTTGTGAAAACTGACCACTTAAGTAGCATGTATTTTTCTTGTTTGATTTTCGACGCCATTACAAATTCGACTATACTTCGTGAAAAAGATGCATAAAAATAATCATTCTCTGGATCATCCGGTAGAAAATCACGTCTTCTTCCAAGTTTATGCTCGCAGAAAGCATGAAATTCGGTCGTAAAAAAAGATTCTAATTGCGAGATTTTTGTAACCGTTCATAAAACGCCATGTCTCTGCATTTACCAATGTGGCTTGTCAAGTCAACAATATAGTTCATATCCACTGCTAAATTTTATGAAACCCATACCGTCTCCTCTTAATACCGCAGAGAAATATATGGTTCTCCGTGCACGGAGACTATACGGCTTTTAGTCTGTAAACCCTGAATACAAATGTAACGGCACGTCGAGTTCAAAATTATTCGGAATTTCGGCTGACATTTCATGAGTTAGCCAACCTATTGTAGATCAGAAATGACGAACATTGCTATTCAGAAGACGGAGATGCGATCGCTGGAATAAGAAATTTATTGGCTTGACGTTTCGGATTCTCACTTGAATCCATTGTCAGAGACAGTCGCAGGTAAGGGCAATGGTGGCAAAAGGAGTGCGGTATTTATAGGACGGGGAGAAGTGAGCTCTCAGGTAGCCGCTCATTTGACGGGACCCGGCCATATTTTAAAGTTTTAAGAGGCTGAAATCCTCACAAGGGGTGACAACCGCGTGGGCCGCGTGCTGTTCGAGTCATGGTCCTCAGGCTCGCAATCTAGCAACAAGCGCAATGACCTCCCGTTACCGTAATCCGTGCTGAGATTTTCCCTAGGCAGGGGAATCAGTCACGTGGGAAAGGCGCGGGCGAACAATTATCCCAGTGAAAGTGAGCCAATTTGCCAAGCGATCGTCACAACAGCATCCAACACGGATGACAAATTCGCGACCACTAACGACTCGGACGGGGACTGACAAGTCACCATCGCGTCAATTACGAGCCCAGCGGTGATTGTGAGAGCTGTTTATCACAGTACGCATATAGTTCCACGGCAGCTACGTCATATAAGTACCTTGTGCCCCCATTGCCCTTATCTGCGACTGCCTCTGATGATGAGCTCGAGTGAGAATCAGAAACGTCAAGCCAATATATTTCTTGTTTCAGTGATCGCATCTTCGTCTTCTTAACTGCTTCCTGGAACTCGCCTGTTCGCTTCTGTTAGCGAACTTTGCTCTTTTTCCTCTTTATAGACCCACAACTACATTAATTCTGAAGTCTCTTATATGTCTCATTTATGAATCGAATGTGTGAAGATACTTCCTGGATGCGTGTGAAAAAAAATCTCTCAACCAAGCTTCGCCTCCATGCCTTGGCGTTTCTACCTCGAGGGTCTAAGCAGGGACGAATCAGATGGCAACCTTGCCGGTGTCTCAAGACCACATTACAACTGATGGATTCAATTTCGAGAGCGGACGCTGACAGTTCTGTGTGTGTATGTGTATGTGTGGGGCCCTCCAAACGGGCCACGTGTTAGATGCGCTGGACCAACACGGGGGCCACATCGGATTCTGGCAGGCGTTATCTGCGCGCAATAACAAATGCCAACATCTGAGAGGTGCGCTGGCAGACCCGGTCGACGGCATTCGCCGGATTACTGGGACCACAGCCATCACTCCATTGTTTTGTAGTCAAATCCTGGTCATTGGTGTGTGGAGCAGGGGGTGCGGAGTGGAGCGCCAAGGTGAGGATCCGTCCGAGCCGTCCACCTGCGGCCTCCCTCGTCTCCGGTCTTCTTGACTCTGTCTTGACACGGGGCTCAGGCGGGGGAGGAGGAGAGAGTGTAGGTAGATGCAGCGCAAGTCTACTGGCACTATAAACCCCTGCGCAAGTCAGCGTCCCTGCTCCCACCACTGCTGCAACTGTGGGGCACACGACGAAATCGACGGTCCAACTATCGTGTGTGCACTCTCATTGCAAGTATCGTTTCAGGTTAGTGAACCACCAAGCGCTGGCCCTCTGCCAGTCGAGTTTCCTCCGTTAAGTCGAATAGCAACCCGTTGGGAAAACCTGCGGACCTTGGAAATGCTTCCGTCCGTTCTTCTGGGTCCTTTGATGAGGAGGAATAATTTGACGTCGCTTCTGCAGCCTGCCATCCTCAGAGCTACTTCCACTGTCCCACGTGTTTGTTAGTTCAGTCAATTCTCGCAAAACTTATGGAAGTCTTGAAAAGATTGCAAGTGGGGTTAAGATAGGTGGGATACTCTCTCAGACAAAGGGACAGTCATGAAGTTCAAGGGCCTTGAGCTAAGGCTTTTATAAATATACGGTAATCATGGGGTATTTGTGCAGCGGAAATTTCAGAAAATGCAAACCACTGGAATGGGGTTCCCCGCAGTACAGGCGACCTTAAGCTAAATTTCAAGAATGGTACCTACTCCTATGCCTTAAGCATAACCCTTACCGTCCCAAAATGAAGCACATGGCCACCTATGTTACGAGATAGTTTTTATAACCATATTCTACCTGCAAAATGGTTTAAAAGTTGGCAGAAATCTGCTTTTATCCATCTCCGGTTGCTTTCGGCGTCGGCTCTGCCTATGTTAACTAGACCTACACCTTTGAAGTTTTGTTTCCCGCTAAGACAAAAACGCAGAGAGGACTTACCTTAATAAGCAAACCAACAACTTCCTTTGGCTAATTATTTACGGAGTCGGGGAAGAAGTGTCTCCACCCGCTCCGAGAGCATTTCCCACAGCGATGTTCTCTCAGCGTTTCCTAAGAACAAAAAGCGACACCATTTGTTCGTCGGAGTCCATGTTACGTGACCTCCATGCCATCTAACCCCGTTAAAGGCAGTCGCGGCCTGGAAGGATATCATGCAAGAAGTACAGATTACAGATAAAATATATTGACAGGTTAGTACGCCATGGATGGCAAATGGATAGACTGAATAATTGTACGTACAAACTTCATCAACAAATGACTCCCTGAGACTCGGACACAACGCCCATCATTTCTTCTGCCAGTAAGGAGGAATAATTTAATGTTCGTAGGAAAGAGACTTAATATCTAAAGGAAATATACTGACTGTTAGATCAGCTCCCAGAATTGAACTGCGAAACAAAGACGAGCAGAATACGGCACATTTCTAAACTGAACATTTCCTACTAAGCAGCTAATAATTTAATTTCTGAACCATGATCGGAAAACCAATTGGCATTGGGTTTTGCACCCTATCAATGGAAGTAAATTCTCACTGTATCAGGTTATCACGTTTCTTTTTTCTGCAACTTTACAACTTACGCTGCCACCACGCAAAGTGAGCGCTCTCTCGACTGAACATATTTCGAATCAGAAAACTGGAACTCGGCTGTAGACAATGGAAGCAAGGTATCACTTTCGAGATCTACAACCAAACACATAGTCTACCAGAAGAAATTAAGTATCCACCACGAAAGTGCGGTTTTTAGGGTGGGGTCTGGCTATACTCCACTCCTACAGGGATCTGACTATGTGAAACAATCATCCCACCAAAATGACCCACTTGACTATTCTAATCCATACCTGTCGGGTCGGATATTTGTCAGGTAGTCTAGCCGCTGTCGTTTCTGTTGACTCCGATTGCAACCAACCCGCCCTGAGTGGTAAATTATTAATAGCGAGAGATCGACAGATTCTGGGGGTAACTTGTGTCGCTGAATTCGGTTATTATCTGAAAAGAACTTATCTATTCTGCCTTCCTCTGCATTAAAACCGCTTTCGGTAGGGGTCAGTTACGCGTCCTAGTCCCAAGTGCAAGTGTAAGTAAAGCCGAATGAGGATGCTGAAATCGTTAGTTGGAAAGTAGCCAAAACTAAAACGTAAAAGGACGACCTGGTGTTTCGGTCTAGAGGTAGAGTTGGCTTTAGGGTTGAGTTAGTGTCAAGCTGAGAATTGAGTTAAGGGTTGGAGTTTGTGTTAAGTTTAAGGGTTTGTTTAGAGTTGGGCTTTGGGTTGTGATCTAGGTTTCCGTGTATTGTTAAGGTTGGGGTTAGGGTTAGTGTCAGGGTTAAGGTACGGTTATGATTAAGGTTAGGGTCGGGGTTTGAGTTACGCCTGAAGTTGGGGTTAGGCTTAAAGCTAGGGTTAGGATTTATTTCAGGCCTAGGTTAGGGTTGGAGTTAGTGTTAAGTTTAGGGTTAGCGTAAGGTATATAATTACGTTATGGATAAGGTTTAATTTTGGGGCTACGGATGGGTTTCCCGTTAGGTTTGGGATATTGTTGTCCCGCGTGTCCTGTCAGTCAGGTCTTTTGAGGGGATTCCAGACTTCCTTCAATCCCGCGGCAGATTTGTCCTACATCAGGTTGCCTTTTCCATTTCAGCCTTGGCTACTTTCCCCACTAAAGACTTCAGCAACCCCTTTCGTCCTTCTTTTCTTTCAGTGTACACATTGCGCTTACACTTGGGACCAAAACACCGTAATTCACCCGCGCCGCTTTTTCTAAGATGGGCGTTTACTAGCGGCCGCCCAGCATTGATCCCACCGTGGACTTTTAAACCCAGGGGGAGCAATTAACTTTAATGGTCAGACGACTTCTGGCAGTGCGCTTAATGCCCTCTGATAAGGGGGAGGCCGCCATCTAATGAAGTGCCATTTTTTTCTCACGTTTGCCATACGGGAAGGTAGTGACGCAGGTCTCTTTTAACTCAGTGGAGAGGAGGTAGTCTAATGAGAGACGTGGGAGTACCCTAGGAGTTGTACGAAAAGCATGCCGCGTGAACGTGTAAATATATGCCCAGGCAAATAGGCCGTTGTTGGTTTATGCATGACGTCAAAATTTAAAAAAACATTCTCAGCATGACGCAGAGTTTCTCATGGCTTTCTCATGACTCCGCCATGTTGCAAAGTCGTCTTTTGCATTTCTAAATGTGTCCTGTCGTCTCGGGATCGTATGCTCGAAATTCCGTCGGAATTACACTTCAAAAATTTGATCAACGTTTCATCGCAGATAGGAGCGAACATGCAAGTTCCGGTAAGCAGTTCAGAAGGAGAAAAAGAAGAAGCTGCGATCACTGGAACAAGAAATTTATTGGCCTGACGTTTCGGACTCTCACTCGGGCCGATCATCAGAGACTGTCATAGATAAAGGTAGTGGAGGCACAGGGACTGCAGTGTTTGTAGGACGTAGCTGCCGTGGGGTCACATGTGTACTATAAATAACAGCTTCCGTGATCACCGCTGTGGATCGTAATTGAGGCCATGATGCCCCGTCACTCAACGTCCGAGCCGTTACTCGCCGAATGTCATCATCCGTTTTGGATTTTGACGTGATTATCACTCAGATATTTGGTTTGCTCTCATCGGGATAGTAGAGCGCCCGCACCCTCCTCACGTGACTAATTGCTTTGATCAGAGAATGTTTCAGCACCGAATATGGCACCGGGAGGTCGTCGAGCTTGTTAATGCATTGTGGGCCTGAGAACCATGATTTTAACAGCTCACAACTCACACGGTTGTCCCCCTTTGCGAGGACGTCGGTCCCTTGAAACTTGAAATTATGGCTGGGTTTCGTTGAGTGAGCCACCACCTGAGAAATAGCGTCTCCCTGTCTCACTGTTGCTGCGTGCTCAGCAATTCGCATCCGGAGTAATCTCCCAGTTTCTCGACGTAGTTGCTTTGCCCGCAACTGCAACAAAACTGGTAGACGACTCCAGACGTCTCCTACCGTGGCACCGGGTCTTTCGCCCTCTTGGCTTGGCGCCTGATAGCTACATCCGACCTGTGTGCAACCTCAAATTGAAGTAGAATGAGAAGGCGTCTGACGACTTTCGATACGTTCCTAACGCACGGAGAAGCTCGCAAAATTTAGGGCTGGTTGGATTTAGTTTTTGTTTTCGTTTGCCTACGCTCTGGTTGACAAAGTTGCGTTGGTAGTCATTGGTTCTCAGTACCCGTCGAAGATAAAGGCATTCAGCAGCTTTGTCTTCCGTTTCACAGCAGTGCGTCTCAGCGCGCCAGTATACCGCCCTGACGCAACTGTATCTGTGACCGATCGGGTGGTTACTGTTGAGATGCAGCACTTACGTCATGTTTCCTGATTTACTGAGCACTTTGGTTTTTACATCACCATATTTTTGCAGCAAATGAGGGCATCCAGAAAGGTCAGCTGTCTACTAGGAGTCACCCCGTGGTAAGTTCTATTTGACTATGAATTGAAGTCGTGCATACGGTAGGTGGCGCAATTCGTGAAACGCAACGACTGAAATCTTTCTGATCATTTTGGGACACCCCAAACCTTGCGCATTTTACTGACTAGACTAACATATTTCTCAAAATGTTTTGATCTCATGTGATTGAAATTTCCAAAGTAGAGTAAATATTGACGGATTTCGGATGAAATTAACTTTATCTATTACTTGGTAAATTTCGCGTGCTGTTAAATGCCCTAAAACATATTTGTCCATGAGTGCATGATTTCTACAAAAGGATATTAAATCAAACATGAAGGATACGCTACCTGAAAACCTGGCTAAGTAATGATTATATCAGATAGAGTAGGTTGCGTATGTGGACGTCATTTTGGGGGAATCAGAATTTGTAACTATTAAGAAATGATAACTTGCGCTAATTAATTCCCTGAAATGCAGTAATGCAACCTACGGTCAACCTTTTTAGAGATAAGTATATTTTCTTAAAACGCACCAGTATTCCATAAACAGACGAAAACATCTCCGCAAGTAGGCGGTTACCTTAACACTCAGGCATACGTTAAGATACTTTTGCGTGGCCGAATTTTGCTTATACCCAATTAAGAAACAAAAAGGTTAAAGTGCCAGTAGTTTAAACAATATTTCAGTATTTATCTGGGCACTTTATGTTATGTTTATAATCGTGGAATAGACACCAGGAAATTCGGTGAAGGACAGCGCTTTCACGAACCGCATGGCAATTTAACAAAAGAAATGTTCTTTCGGTACACAGAAAGTGATAAACCTATGAGTAAATTTGATGTGCTAAACCATGGAATGTTAGCCGAAATTATGAAATTCATTTTTTACTCGAAAGGATCCCTTAAATAGGGTTATAATATTTATTATCGTACAGCATACTCTAAAGATATTTTAGTTACTCCGCGATGTGATCTTTTGAAAGAACTTCTTTTTACTCGCCTAAAGAACTACACTCTGTAACAATGACTACTTAACAAGTAGGAATTTTCGGCAACGGTGTAAAGAAGGACCCCCATAACCTTCCGTAGACTGTGGATCCTGTCATACGTGATTTATATTAAAGGTGGCTTTTCTGCCAAACGGGCAAAAGAATGAATATTTTCATACATGTTTTCAATGAAATATATTTGAATTTTTCAGGGACATCAAAAGTCCCACTATTTAAGTGGTCATTTTTCGTAGAATGTAGTTTTTGCAGGTGGGCAGAAGAACTTCATCTAAACGCCGGCATCTTGAAGTAGTTGATTTATCATGGAATTATGCTGCACAGTGATCAATCTTACAACCCTACCTAAGTTATCTTTTAGAGTCGAGAACGTATTTCAGAATTTTGGCACATCTAGTGTTCACCCGCGAATTTTATTCCGATGTCTTAGCCGCACATCAGCCTCTCAACACGTGAGCTTACCGATTCGTATTCCCGTAGAATTTATGCCTGAAAAGATAGGCGGAATCCTCTTTGCCTTTGCAGACCGCATCTCAAACAATATAAGTGCGGAAACACCACATAGAATTTTCGTGACGATACTTCAAAACACGCAGTCAAACCATACGCAATTGGCTACATGGCGAACTTCAAGTTACACTAATTTTGTAGGATATTTAAAAGCAAAAACTATTTATAAATGTAATTCTGCCTTGTTTTTTTGTTTGAAAATCATATTTTGGTGAGGTTTGACCCTGTAGTCCCACCTGATTGATACCATATGGTTAGAATATGATAACAATTTTAACTGGCATACGCGCAAACGCGTGATGTAATCAAAGTCAGCGTAATCATAATTACTAAAATTGTTTCAGGAAGCTAACCGTATGCCACCAACGAGGTGGGGCTGCAAGACCAAACCTCGCCTTGGATGAAGAGGATTCATGCACCGTTTTTACTACCGAAAGATTAATTAGGTAGGGTTTTATTACTGATTATAATGCAGCTGAATGTGGATTTCTGAGTGCATTTCTCTATGGCCGCCAGAAAAATTGAAAGCAAATATCAGAAGTTCAAAAAAATAATTCGAAAGACTCTCTCTGCAGAGGTAAATTTTTCTTCTGTAAACATCGAAGAAGTCAAACCCGCCGAACGTACGTTTTTGATCAATTAGCCTTGGGTTGGCAGAAGGGATCAGGCCGATTCGACAGGATATAGCAACACGTGGCCTAGAGGCATTTCTGAGTCCCTCTACTTCATAAATAAATCTCGGTCGGATGTGGCTATGCGGCCCCACTCGAAGTAAACAAATTCCAGTCACCGGTGGTAGTAGGGGTTTTTTACAGGTGGAGCCGGGCAACGCACAGGCGACGAGGTCTAGTAAATGTATGCAAGATAAAAGCCATTTCGAATGCGCGGCTGCACTCTCTACGGTTGTGAAATAGGTGTGCTACCCTCTAACCCAACCCCTAACTATAACCCTTGATCCTAAATCCTTAACCCAAAACCTAACCCCGAACTATTAAACCCAATAGCACTGTGTCCATCAGGTGGGGCTACCAAACCACATCTTACTCGAATCCCAATGGGGCACGATGTTACCCTTAGATGTCTCGTCCTTGTTCACTAATATTTCTCTCAAGGAAACGATAGAATACATGGGATTGTTAGGCAGGATGCCCCAGCCGGAATGCCGGACGTTGACCTAGCGGGGTGGTTTTTTGCTGTGCATTGCATGTTCATTTCGGATACGATGGCCAATTTTACTGCCGGATCGACGGAGTGGCGATAGAATCACCCCCTGGAGCCCCTACTAGTAGATGTCTTCATTAGGAAAAGTAGAGAAGTAGCAGCCCTATCCGACTACAAGGGAGCTTGCTTGTCATGCTCAATATGTTAATGAAATTTTTGTAATAATGAATAAGACAAATGATTTGGACATCCTTCTACATAAAGTAAATCAGGCTCACCCAGCGACAACATACTCTTCGACAAGAGAAAAGAGAGAGCACCTACCTTTTGTGGACGTCCTACTTAACAGGACGCCGGATGTAACAGTTATTAGGGACCTGTTTTGGGAGAAAACATGGACAGGACAATGTTTAAATTTTAACAGATTTGTCCCGACAAGACAAAACGAAACATAATCTGCTGCATTAATATCCGAGATAGGAAAGTATAGACACGGAATACCTCCAAATGGAACCCGTCATTATATGAAATACTGTAAGAAAATGGATTTCTCATTAAGTTTACCGTGACAAATATAGACGAACACCCTCAAGAGCAGGCGTGTCAACGGCTACAAAAGGGCGCTATTTGCCATTCTGCAATTTCGAGGCGATCCTACAACTGAACTCCTATGATGTCGCTTAAAATCCTCTACCGTGCGCACGTTCGCAGAAACCAAGTTAAGACTCGTCAAGCCGCTGGTTTTAATTTTGAAGATAAGTCGAGGATATTATTTTAAGTGACTTTTCTCTGAGACCTAACGATTTTAGCCTCTGCTTTTGGTTAAATTTCCTTAAATACAGGCCTATTCACTCAGAACTGCCTGTTGCCATCTCCTTTTTGAGTTCTGCTAGTCTGCGCCTGTTGATCACCAGTCGCACTCTGCAATTTGCATTTTGTGCACTCGATTTCTCGCCAACTGTGTGGTTTACTTTTACATCGTTAGCCCCTAGCTGAAATTCAGTCACCTTGGCTGCCAGCAGTTTTCTTAATTACAACCTGCGTCGAGACAAGACGAGAGTAAAAGTCACAGGTCGGCGAAAGCTCTCGGCCTCTGTGCGTAAGCATGGCTTAATTAAATCTACGTCAGAAGGCTTAACTAAATCTAATTCAGAAAGCTTACCTAAATTTAAGTCAGAAGATATTACTAGTCAGTCATCACCAGTTGTAATTGGTCGGCAGCTTAATCTGTCTGCACTTAACAACTGAAATGATTTTATGCTAAAGTTTGGCACTCTGCTGTCAATTCTTGGAAAATTATTCGACGGGAACATCTCCGATATTCCCCCTGAAGAATGTAGGCGTCTTGACTCACTTGTTCACCTGATCGCCAGTGAATCTAGTGATAGACAAAAGCGTGCTTACAACTTCTTGATGAAAAATGTTCCTCCATCTGCTCGGCCAACTGATGTTGCGACCAATTTCCTGTATTCATGTGGTTTAAACTACGAAATAGCCGATGCTAAACGCTTGTCCTCCCGTAGCAAAAATTCACCCGTCTTAGTCAAATTATTTTCATCAATCGAGGTTGACACAAGCTTTGCCTATCGAGATCGTGTCTCTATATATCTGGAAAATGCAAAATTTTTCCTTTGTCATGATCTTACTCCTATAAAGCGTAGAATCGGGTCTCTCTTCTCACGTAAACCCATCGTTTGCCAGTCCAATGCTCACCAACTCGGTCATAATACAAGTGGCCGTAAGGATTCAGCTTGTCCTACTCCTACGACATCTGACTCCCTCCTTCCCCTTACTCCTACATCTCCACCTCACTCAGGGCACTTGACGCATTTGCCTGCCCGAAAACTAGCAGCAACATCCACATTTGTTGTTCCCTATCATCCGGATAGCCCCCTGGGACGCATGAAAATCAGTCACCATCAGGTAGACCGATAACTTCCCCTATTTAACAGGGTGTTGCAAGCTTCACAGTTAAGTGACCCGCGGCTTGGCGTCAGAACGGTAGGATTCCAAAATTGAATCAGACTCGACCCAAAAGATAGGTCGTACTGTTCCATTTAGGGGTACGCCACCTTCTCTTGGATTTACCAAGTCTTTACAGCCCAGCTCGTTTACAAACCCCGCAGCTCCAATTATATCCCCAAATAATTCTCTGTCCTGCGTATCGGTAACTTACAAAAGCCCTACCATATATCCAGCAGATAATTCACACGCGAATTGCCCTAAGTCATTTACCCCCAAACCTAGTTCAGGCTTCCCACCACTTAAGGCCAACTGCTCTCACGTAAGTCAACCTAACTCCTTTGACTTCCAACCTAGACCTGGTTTCTCACCCTTTTATTCTTATAGCTGTCTACCCTCCCCCACCAGCCTCTACCTTTCTTCTGGACTCCCTCCTTCCC
Organism: Spirometra erinaceieuropaei; assembly: GCA_902702965.1. NCBI lineage: Eukaryota > Metazoa > Platyhelminthes > Cestoda > Diphyllobothriidea > Diphyllobothriidae > Spirometra > Spirometra erinaceieuropaei. The sequence goes on along the minus strand of CACRXP010000433.1, from coordinate 323,547 downwards.
CTCCTCCACAATTTAACTACCAACAAGTCTATCACTGTTCTAACTCCCCTAGCATTCCAATGCTCTACAACTATATCCCCACATCATTTAGGTCTCATGCTCAGCCTTCTCTTGCTGACTCCCCGTACGTCAATATCTCTAGACTAACTGGTACTTATTCTCCAAGCATCATTAATTCACAGCTTACATATCCGCCTCCAATTTTTTTAAATACCACCGACAATAGCATTGCTGTTCAAAACGCATTAGGTACTATATTATTGAATGTCAGGTCTGTTACAAACAAGATGGCCCAGATCAAAGCCACTGATCTCGAAATGACGCCTGATATTATATGTGTAACAGAATCTTGGACCCATTCTCTAATTCCTAACTCTGCCCTTCTGATAGATAATTTCGATTTTTGCCGTCAAGATCGCACGACTAGGCGTGGGGGCGGTTGTCTTCTTTATCTTAAATCCTACCTTAAGCACTCACCCTATTACTGGGATGTTTCCTGATTCACGGGGAACTTCTGCTTTGCATCTGTTATTATCTCGCCGCAAAGAAAGGCAATTATTGGCATTATCTACAATTCCCCAAACTGTTCAGCAAGCGATGATTCATAATTCTGTGAAATCTTTAAATCAATTTTGGAAACTGATTTCGACGTTAAAATAATCACTGGGAATTTTAACCTTCCCGAAATGAACTGGGTTTCCAATATCTGTCCACCTACATATCAGCCTTGCCAAGATATTGCCAATTTTTCCAACTGGTCTCAACTGGTGGGTTCTAAAACACACATTCTTCACCAATGATATTGCCCCTCTTTTAGTTGCTTTCAAAAAAGACCTCACTGATGGTGACCACGTATTAATTTATTGTTGCTTACCGCTTGCATTTTCAAAAAAGGTCAGCAACGTTCGGACTTACATAAACTACGATTGCTTAGATAACGACTTAATAAATAACTAGATTAGATCTTGTCATGTTTACTTTCCGAGGAAATTAATGCGTCAGCTTGGAGTAAATCCTTCGGAACGGACCTTTTCAGGCACGGTCCGAAATTTGACATTAATATTTGAGATGAAATCCATCAGTTAATGTGGAATAACCGCGGGATGTTTACAGACCACTAACAGGCTGCCAGTAGTATAGCATTGTGCAATAATCTACCGTACTAACAACACAGGTATTAGCTAATACCTGTTACCAGCCAGATGAGACGAAGCTGCTGGACGCCGTATTCCGTTCAGGTATTAGCTACTACCTGTGTTGTTAGTACGGTAAATTATTGCACAATGCTATACTACTGGCTGCCTGTTGGTGGTTTGTGAATATTAAGCGGTTATTCCGCAGTAGCTGATGGATTTCAGCTCAAATATTCATATCAACCTTCGGACCGTGCTTGAAAAGGTCTGTTTCGAAAGAGTTACTCCAAGTTCGTGCATTAATTTTCTCGGAAATTAAACAAGGCAAGTTGAAACTGGAGTTCATATACCAGAAAACACACGGGCAAAGCTGAGGGACCCACTGACGAGCCGAACCCCTCGCAGCTGCGTCAGGCAGCGGTATAAGATCGGCGAAACACGCGTATCTGGGCGCTTAGCTAATACCTGTGTTGCTAGTACGGTAAATCATTGCACAATTCTAGATTAGATCTCTTGATTGGTGTGGCTTCCTCTCCTGTAGCGATGCAACCATTCTTCGTGATATCATGTCCAATGTTTTCAAGGACATTCTAGAGTTTGTGCCGCGTAGATATCTCAAGCCTAATTCTTCAGATTCCCTTGTTCCTCATTTTCTTCACAACAGACTAAAAAGTTGAGGCGACAGCTGCGTGACCCATCCACTAGTTCTTTATCAGTTCATCTTAGAATCACAGAGATTTCTCAGATGGCCTCAAGGATGCGCCAAGCGCGAGACAGGCAAAGAGAATCAATTGCCCTCAGTGGTTCGAACCCTGGCAAATCCGTCGCTAGCATCTTCCGTCATCGGTCCTACTCTAAGCGTGGTCATGAACTTCCACCCATGCTAAATGATAACAAAGTATTCCTCACCGATGACACTGACAAGGCGGAGTTGTTTAGTGCTTTCTTTGCAAAACACCTTGCTACCGAGTCCGATCCGGTCCCTTTCTTTCGATCACTTTCAGATAGGACACTTAGTACAATTGATGTCTCCTCAGATCTCATTAAAAAACACATAAGCCGTTTGAAATACTCACACTGCTCAGGAACGGACGGGATTCCAAATTCGATTATAAAACAAGCGTCCGACCTTCCCATATTGCTTAGTCATTTATTCTCCGTTTATATTCTTTCCTGAAACATGGAAAACGTCAATTATCATTCCCGTCTTCAAGTCAGGATCTCGGTCCGCTTTTAATAACTATCGCGGCGTGCACAAACACCGTCTCTAGCAAAGCTTCTTGAAAGGATAATTTTCAATGTAATTTTTGACTTCTGTCTAGCTAATCGGCTTCCTAGCTCTAGTCAGCATGCATTTTTACCCGAACGATCCTGCGAAACTTGCCACTTGGAATTTCCTAATCTAATCACTTCCCTTCGTAATGAATAGCAGTCAGTGGCAGTTACCTAATTTGATCTTAGCAAAGCCTTTGACAAAGTGCCCAATAGACGTCTTTTAGTAAAATTAGAAGCTCTCGTCATCCGGCCGCCTCTACTCGACTTCATCAGGTCCTATCTGTCCAACTGATATCAGAAAGTCAGGGTCAGTAATAGCTACTCGACACCTCATTCAATCACGAGTGGCGTACTTCAAGGCACGGTTCTGGGTCCACTACTCTTCCTTCTTTAAATCAATGATATTTCGACTGAACTCGGAAATTCGCAAACTCTTACTTATGCCGATGACCTCAATTGTGTTTACTCATATTCTAAGGACCCCGCCAACGTTTGTGTTAAAAAATTAATGCCGATTTACTACGCTTTAGCAGACGGGTTTCAACACGGTAAATGGAGTTTACATCAGTTAAGTGTAGTTTCATGTCTTTCGGTGCTGTCAAACGTCCTGGTCCCATAATTTTTCAGAATAGCCCACTCTCAGAATGCTTCACCATAAAGGACCTAGTTCTATGTTATACAAATAAGCTTGCTTTATCACCTCATGCAGATAGAATTTCTGTCAAAGCCGCGCAGATATGTGGATTCATATCGCATAATTTTCCCCTCCGAAAATGAAACTAAGACTTTATCAAATGTTTGTTCTTCCAGTCCTCTAATGCTGCTGTCCTTTTTTGGTTTAATGATTGCCTGTGACAGCTATAAGATCGAAAATGTTGACAGGGTTTTCACCCGGAAACTCTCCTCTCAAGCTTCATCCGGTATTTCCTATAATCAGAGGTGTCAGCTGGCGAACTTAAGGTTTTCGTGGGTTAGAAGACTCGAAGCTGGCCTTTCCTTCCACATTCGCATTAAATCTAGCTCCAATCTTCTGCGAATTGACACTGTCACTCCGAGAGATCGGTCTTATGCCACGCGCAACTCCTCCATGGTGATTCTGCCACCTCTTTGCACTACATCTAAGCGCTCCCTCTTCTTTGAATCCAAATATGCCTTCCTTCGGAATAATCGTCCACGAGAAATTAGGTTATCGCCTAAGTCAATGGTATTTAAGTCGAAATTACGCAAACAAATTACACCGGAAAGTATAAAAGCACTTTTAACGGTCTCATTCCCGAACAATTAGCTTCTTGACTTCGAGAAGGGTGCTCCTAGGATTTAGTGGTAGATCAAGTGGAAACCCTCAGTCATATCATTAGAAACCCTGTTTTGAATTGGTTTCTAAATCCAGTGCTATCACTCCTCCCCCATAGCGACGATTTTTGCACTTCGCGATGTCATCTCTCTCATTTCGACCTCAAGCTGTCTGTCGACGCTCACGACAGAAGCCTCAGTATTCGCTGTCTACTAGTAGTTTGGTTGTACTTCCCTTCCCCACTCTTCGGCTGGGTTCGAAGCTTACAGTGGCCGATCGCGTCTGGATTCCTCTCGTCTGCCCTCTATGACGCGAATAGTCTCATCCGGCGTATCAATTCTGCCCTGACGCTGTCCGTTCTGAATCCCGTATACAATACCACATGCTGACCAGTCCTGTCCGACCCGCATACGTACCCTTCAAGGCTGACATTTATTTCTGCCCTGACGATGTCCGATTATAATCAAGGCTGGCATTTATTTCTGCCCTGACGATGTCCGATTATAATCAAGGCTGACATTTATTTCTGCCCTGAAGATGTCCGATTATAATCCGTTATATACCGCCACATACAGGCCAGACCTGCCCGAATTTTTGTGTTATTATTGACGAAGGTTTTTTTCCTGTAAAATTAATCAAATCAGTTTCTAATGTTTAAGTGGTTGTTTCACCGTTCGCTCATCATTTTTCTTAACGGACTAAATATTCAGAAAATATGAATTGCATTTTGTACAGATTCTGCGTACCTCTTCTAAAATTCGTATGTAAATTTATTTTTACTTGCTTTGATGGGACGCCGAAGGGTCTTTAATAAAAAATTATTACTAATATTCTCACTTACTCCGCCTCTTCTCATTAAAAGTATGGGTAGGCTGTTTTCAAACTTTTTAGCGAGTATCGGCTCCCCTCATTTGCCGCTGAGGTGCAGTTTTTAACGACTAGGCGCCTATCCAAGTAGATGAAAGAGTACCATCCTCCCGAATAAATCAAGGCGTGGGAATGTTTGCCTGTACCGTAGCTTTAGCTCACCTGTTTAACAGCTGCCGTCGGGTAGATGTCGGGCAAGCATTCTGAGACACTCCACATTCCTGCGCCGGCGAATGCTTGCGACGGCAGAGACAGTAGTTATACGGTTAGCCAAGCCAGCCTTGTGTTCGTAAAATACGTTGATACAGGCCTTAAAACTACTCTGGTACAAGGTACGTCCAGCAAGTTTGTTCCCGCATCCTACCATGTTGCGCTACGGCGACGAAAGGTAAGTATAGTTCGCATCAGACTCCTCCCGCCTTCTCTCTCACTTGCCCCTGACGGAATCGACACACCTGAACGCCCTCAACCCCCTTCCCCATAATTACTGTTCATTGACGGTTTCAACTTTCGTTGCTCTACCCTAACTTGTTTTACTTTCTTAGCTTGAGGGTAAACAATCTAAAACGTACGTTCGACGAATTTGACTTCTTCAATGATTGGGAACTGAAACGCATTCTGAAAACCTAGATGTGACTTTTCCTTGAGTACTTTGTTGAAGATATGATTTTCCCCTAAGTGAATGAAAGAAAGGACGTCTTCGTTTTTCCTTTCGGTAAGATATGGATAGACACAATACTGCTTGGAATGGTGTTAGGTATTATGGGTAGGGGTTAGCGTTGGGGTTGCGGGAAAGGGGTTAGTGTTAGCGGTTAAAGTAACTATGTTTCAACCATTCAAATTAAAGACGCACACTCCCAGTAGTTTTTCTTTTTTATGCAACTACTTGATCTCGTCGCCTGTGCGTTCTCCGGCCCCACCTGTAAAAACCCCCATACCATCGGTCCCGTAATACAGGTAACTGGGGTTAGTTTACCTCGGGTTCGGATACATAACCACACGTGACCATTCTTTATATAAAATATATTGGAAGTTATGAAGACGCCGAAAGCAAATGCAAACGTGCAGTCGCAGTTTTGGTTGGCATTTTACGAGATTATTTGTTATCTCTAAATCCGTTAACCGAGTTTTATCGTTTAACATGAACTTTCACGCCTTTGGTAACTTTGCATTTTTTAAGAAGATTGTTATTCCTAGCCGCCGCAGTGTTATTTTTAATCTTGTTTGCCCTTTTCTTAACTGAAGGTCGTTCATTTATTGGTCAGATGTGGTTATAAAGTCTCACCTGAGGCAAACAAACCCTAAGCACCTGCAATACGGGACGGGAGTAATGGGCGTTTTTGCAGATGGAGAAATAGTTGTCTTAACCCCAAATCCCCACCCTAACCCTAACTCTAGCCTTATTTCCTTTTTCGGCCAGATGTGGTTGTGTAGCCCCACCTAAAACAAACAAACACCAGGCACCTGTAATACGGGACGGTGGTAATGGGAGTTTTTGCAGATGGAGCCGGGAAACGCGCAGGCGACGAGGTTTAGTAGTTGTGTGCAAAAGAAAAACTATGGGGGGTGCACGGTTGTAGTATGAGTGGTTGAGAACTAGTTGCCTTAACCCCAAATCCCCAGCCTAACCCCTAACCTTAAACCCTAACCCTAGTCCCTAATCCCAACCCTCTGACCATAATCCTTAACCCCGATACTTAAACCTAACCCCTAACCCCAACAGTATTGTGTCCACCCGGTGGCGGCTACATAACCATATCGTACCCATTTATTAATCAAATTTTTCAGTCGATACATTAATGTCATGAGTTACGTCTCAGTGAGTCTCAAAATTCCGGTTGACCTCAGATATACTTGTACCGAATTTTCTAATAGTGCACTTGAAGAGTACATGCGTTTGATCAAATTTCACGAGGCAGTAAAAAAATTCACTAACTCACGGCCGACAGGCTGTACACAACCTGTCAATTCCATTATCAGACAATTTCGAACAGCAAACCACAGTAAACGGGACGCGTCGCGTAGCCGGAAGGCACGTGTCGTCGGACTGAGTCGAATCGCAACTCCCCTGATTCCGCATCAGGTGCTTGATCCTTGAGGAGTCTGCAGAACGTTCTTTGTGGTCTTCGAGGGCAAACTTTGTGGACATAGATGCAGGGTAATAATAGCAGATACCAATAGGAGCCTTGACAATGACAAAGTCAAAGATATAGCGGAGCCAGCTTGTATAGCCGGAAAACATGCGACTTCCAATTCTAACTGTTTTGAGTAAATCATGCCACCATTAGGCATGTGGAGAGGGCGAGGCCCATTCTAAGTGATCTTTTCTCACCCTAATGAATCATAATCACTCGTACGCCATCACAGCTAACTATAAATCGTGATCCAGATGGCCGTCAGTTTGACGGGGATGAGGTATAATTCAGTCCTCATGGATGAGAGATAGGTTGTAGCCGTCCCCTTCCCAGTAAGGTCCCAATTTTCAGAGCACGGACTAAATTAAGTCAAGTTCGGGTGGGAGGTAGCTCGACAGAGTGACGTCACCAGATCATGCGCGAGAAACTGATGCCTGAATAAATACCAGTTGCTTTTACTTTATTCGACGGGAAAGTTAAAAGTGCATATAAAGGAATGCTGTCTCGAGTGCATTGCGGTTAACTCAGAACCGAGGCAGAGCCTGATTGTGTCCTGCTGCAGAAAAGGAGGTATGCTGATGGTTAAAATATAGACGCCATCCGCTTGTATCTATCTACAATCAGTAGCTCGTTTGCCCACTTCGCATTAACACAAAAGCGCTGACCAAGAATTACAAGAGGTACGTGAATGAATGATTTTTTGATTCAACCATAAAACGTTAACTAAAGTTATGAAACGCGATTTGCTTGCGGTTGTAATGCTGAATATCACAGAGCAGGATATTTCAGTCGCACAAGGATGCTAGTTATTACTTATGCAACTTTGTGGTCGCATGCAAAAATCCCACTCAGTAAAAAACTACTGCTTATCTTTTTAGTTGTTGATCTACCTACAAATCCAACTTTATTGCATAGAAGACATGCACAATAAAATTGTTTCTGCTATTTTTGGTAAAAAAATCACGGTTTCCAATTTTTCGCTCGAAGGAACATTATCTTTTAGCTTCAAATATTTTGATAATATATGTTTATGTTGCCCCACCTGATGAGCACAACACTGTTGGGGTTAGAGAAATAATTTTTTAACCACTCAAAGTAAAATCACGCATTCCCAATAGCTTTTCTTTTTACATACAACCACTTGACCTCGTAACTTGTGCGTTCTCCTGCCCCACCTGTAAAAACTCCTACTACCACCGGTCCCGTATTACAGGTGACTGGAGTTTATTTACTTTAGTTGGGACTACACAACCACACCTGAACCAACCAATTTTTTTCATTTCTGGAATAATTTTAAACTTGACCTGTAGTTTCATTTAGACGCTGTTTCTAGTCAATCAGCCATACATTCTGCATCTAAAAGACAAATATTTCTCAATATTATGAAAATCACGTCATACGGTACTCAGAAAACTATGCAGTAAGTATACCACCGTTAAGTAATTTTGAATTACAACTAATAGACTGATAGAGATAATGCTATGTAAATCGAAATTCTACAGCCCTAACAAACCTTATAATTGTAAACTCTCGCTAGACCAAAAGATTTTCTCCTTGATTGAAAAACCTAAAGATGCAATTTCCCATGAAACATGTACGGGAAGGAATATAATGTGCGCGTATCCAATAAAATATTTCTGGGACTTATGAGGAGATTAAAAATCTGCAAAAAAAACGGGCTACCTAATTAAGCATCGTCCCATGAAAATTCAAATACAAACGTCGATATTCCGGCCCTGCTCAGACATATTTCAGGAAGTGCTGCATGAAAATTAATATCCGTAATTCCGCCTCAGAAATCGCATCTAATCGAAATAACTTTTTACAACTTAAGTTAATGTCTCTTTAGTTGCGACACCTAGCGCCCATTATACTCAAGATTATAAAGCCCTTGAGGTAGGTAGCGCACCATTGGGTATAACATTCACTACTGAATCACTGAGTGGAGTGCACATGATACTTGGGGGCTTGGGGGCATGCAGATTCATCTAGAAGTACCGATGATCTCTATGCCCGAATGCTTGGGTGAACCACAGAACAAACGATCCCATGTAAAAGAGGTGATTTAGGGTTTATGCTGGCTTTTGAAGGACTTATGGGGTCAAAGAAGCCAAAATGAACGTTTCGGGAGAATGTTCGCGGACAATGAAAATTAATGATATTAATAAAATCGATGCTGCTCGCATGTTACATCCTGCAGTAGTCATAGCGTCCGTATTAGGTCTACGGAGGTGTCGTGGTTATACACACGACGGATGACCAACAGGGACAAGGGAGACAGGATGTCCATTTCTGTCTTATTTGCTGTCCTCAGCCGGCCGTACTTAACTTCAGCATGTAATTTGTTATTCAAACTCAGATTCTCTGGATACTGAACGTTCGAGTCCAGCGTTCTACCACTGAGTTATGAGCCCAATATTTTATCCGGCTGCGCTCTGAAAAAAAACAACTAGCCTTTGAAAGGGCGTTCATCAATCAGGCAATATGACAAGCATACCCACTGGTGGCATATACAGAGTATGGAGTACAGACAAAGACAAGGGAGACGGGAATGGCCATTTCTGGCTTGTTAGCCGCCGGCATCCAGCCTCATCCAGTCCACTTTTACGAATTTTTCGCTATTGGGCGTTATTAATTCCAGCCCTCTACCAGTGGTCTACAACCCCGTCATTGTGTCGGTTCCGATTGCGAATATTCATTATAGTGGTACTGAGACCGAAACTCGTGGAGCTTTGACCTAACCCTTCCTATGTGTGTTCAAATAAAAAAAAATTATATGGTTAACGACGCAAAGCTGATTGGTATAAAATCCAATCTCAAGCTGCTTTCGAGCTGGACAGTGTGTGAGCTTCTGAATGCTTCTGAATGCTAGCTTGTCTGGAGATCTGGACCAGGGCCCTAGAAGAGGGTTTTGGCAATGCTACTCAAATGAATCAAGTACTATTTATACAGCGAATATTTTCATTAGTACAGTTATTTCTAACGAGCTGACATGTAATCAATAGGGTTTTCAAAGGCTTTGCCTCTCATCCTTATCAAATAAACTAAAAAAAACAAACCCTGATTTGCCATCTCGCGCCTTGCTTGGGCCAAACTCACAACCTGACAGCAATGGACACGCAGGACTACCTCGAGACCTGAATAGACGAACTAGCCGTCAGGCAGGATAGAACGCATCCCAGAGGACCCACTGTGTTGAGGAAACCCCACGTTATGTCGCTCGCTGAAGCGAAAGATAAAGTATAAACACCTCTCTTCTCCTCTTCTATTTAACTGGCTTGATTGGTGGCGGCCAAAAATCAAGGGAATGAAAGCATAAATTTATGGCAAAGCCAGAAAAACGAAAACCCACGGAAGATTCCATTTATTTTTTACGTCTATCACCGGATTTATAAGTGAACTGGGCAACGGTAGGGTGAAGAACCATTACTAGCCCTCGGTATACTGCGGATCATGTTAAACAGGAAAACACAGAAGACGGCCGCTGGCGAAAACGATACTTGCCAGTAAAATGATAAATGTATGCAGATATGGTATCCAATTGGATATTCCATGGCAGTCAAGGACCGTGAGAAGCAGTCATCGTTTGCATGATGCGACTTACCATATATGTACGGGTCGCCCATAACTGGGCACCTTCATAGCCCACTGCTTCTCTTAAGACTAGATGCACTACGGGGCCTCAGTCATGGGTTAGAAACATTTCTACATTCGGCTTACCTGAAAAACACACTGAGATAATTTTAGATGAAATTTTTGAACATACTGTCAGTTTGAGTTGCAACCCAATTTAAATATTTATGGATAGAATGGCCTGTTTAGGTTACTTTCGCCACTGCATTAGAATTTAAGGAGTCTCCCACCTTCATATGACGATTTCGACACTTGCAGTTACAGGCTTTACTTTCATTTCTGTTGCGCATCGCTGACTTTTCAGAGTACCCTTCAAAGAAGGACTAATAACAAAGACAAATTAGCATGAAATGAACGTTTATGGCTCATCAGCCAGCCATGCACGACTAGAAGTCCCATGCTCTGGTAACTGAGCCATGTCCATTGGACTTCTGACCAACAGAACACGGGCTCAAGTCAGAGGAGTTCCAAACCAAGGGTTGTGTATGGCTGGCTGAAAACAGCTAATAAGCCCTAGATGTCTATTCCATCTCTCTTGTTTTTTCGGTAGTTCTTCTCCATGTAGATCACTAGTCGCTGTAAGACAGCCTACCAGGCGATAGAACGAGCCCTGCAGCACAACGGGATGAGAAAGTCCCACAAGGTGGTCGGTGGGCGCTCTCTACCATAAAAATGTCATTACTGATCACAAGAAGAAGCGGTCGCTGAAACAAGGGTTTTATTCGCCTGGCGTTTCGGACTCTCACTTAAAACCATCATCAGAGACAGAGGTAGATAAGGGTGACTTGTGCACAGGAAGTTGCAGTATTTATAGGATGCAGTCGTTATGCTACCGCATACCTATAGCAATTAACCGCGCTCCCCTACATTAAGGATTGTTGCCCGTTGCTGCGCTAATTGCTTAATGGCCGGCATGCAAGTTGTTAATTGCCGAAATGTCATCATCCGTGTTGGATGCTGGCGTAATGATTGCTCGACCATCTGGCTCACCGGCTTGCGCGCTCCCGGAGTGGTCAACTGCCTTGGCCAGCCTATGCCTCAGGGCAGAATATGGAGTGGGGATGTCGTTGCACTTGTCGATAGACCGAAGTCCAGTGAACCATGACTCAAGCAACTCGCAACTCACGCAATTGTCGCCTCTCGCGAGAATTTAGGCCTCATCGAACTTGAATGTGTGGCCGAGTCTCGTCGAATGGGCCGCGACCTGAGAGTTGGCGTCATTTTTCCGTACCGCTACCACGTGTTCGGCAATTCGCGTTCGGAGCAGTTTCCCAGTTTCTCCGACGTAGTTGCTTTGTCCGCAACCGCACCAGATCCGGTAAACGACTCAGATGTTTCTTGCCGTGGCAGTGGGTCTTTTGGTCTCATCACCTGTCGCTTCATGGCGGCCTACGGTTTGTGTGCAACTCCAACCCCAAGTGATGCAAGAAGGCGACTAACGGCCTCGGAGACGTTCTTGATGTGCGGGATCGCTCGCCAGAATTTGGGGTCGGCGCGATTTTGTCGCTGATCTCGTTTGCGCATGCACCGGTTGACGAAGTTGCGCGGGTAACCATTTTCTCTGAAAACCCGTTGAAGTTACTGGGATTCGGCAGTGCGTCTCAACACGCCGATATAGCGTTCTTACGCAACTGCGTTTGTGGCTGATTGGGTGGTTACTGTTGAAGTTCAGTATTTGCGTCGTGTTTGTCGCTTTTCTGAGCACTTTGGTCTTTAGGCCACCACAATCTTTGCGACAGACGAGGACATCAAGGAATGCCAGCTGGCTATTTTCTTTCTCCTCCATCGTAAATTTTATGTCCGGGAAGACGCTGTTGAGACGTTCTTTGAACCTTACCACTTGATCCCGTTCGATGACGACGATGGCATCGTCCACATACCGAGCCCAGAATTTCGGTCTGTGGTGTTGGAAGACCAGCGACTTTAACCGCTGTAGGAGCGCTTCGGCGATGAATCCCGAAATCGGCGAGCCCATTGGTGTTCCCGTCACTTGCTCGTAAGTTGTTCCGTCAAACGTGAAGTACGTCCTGAGACAGAACTTTAGGAGCTGAAGGACTTGAGCATGCCCGAAACGATTCTTCTTTTCAGTGTATTTGCTCCGTAGGAGTAGCTGGTCGGTCTCGACTGCCAGATCATAGAGGATAGAACTAAAGAGGGACGTGACATCAAAAGACACCATGACCTCATTTGGCATGAGACTTAATCCTTTAATCTTCTTCAGGAATTGCGTTGACGAACAGACCGTGGTGTCCGAATCAGCGGTCAGAAATTTGAGACGCCGAAACAACTATTTTGCCAGTCCGTACGTTTGAGTGGCTTTAAGCGATACAATGGGCCGGGGAGGAGAGCCCTCCGTGCGCACCTTGAGGAGACCATAAAATCGGGCCAAGGCCGTTTCTTGGGCTCTCGCCATGCGTCGGTCGGTCGGTGTTATTGCACCCGAGTTCTCCAGTGCCAACAGTGTCGCATTAATTTCGCGTGTCAGTGTCTTTACGGGGTTGGTTTCACATGGGACATAAAACTGGCGATCCTCCAGTAGGTTTTTGGCCTTCTGAAGGTAGTCTGTTCTGTCCAATGCAACGGTGGAATGTTCCTTGTCCGCGGGCATGATGACGATGTCCCTGTCGGCCTTGAGTTCTCTTAGTGCATCGCGTTCGACCTCTGGGAGTATTTCGCTCGGCTTGTGAGTCATAAGGAGGGACGACACTTGGTGTCGGATAAAGTTCTTCGTCTCCTCCGCCGCTTCCATCTGATTAACGACCGATTCCACTGCTGCAATCATGTTGACAGGTTTGGCGTCAGCTGTGTTGAATGAGGCTTCGTGCTCTAAAACCTGTACTTGCTCCTTCGTCAGTTCCTTTGACGATAGGTTGCGTATCAGTGTGCCGCCTCTGATTGACATTGGATCAGGCGGTCTGTGGAATTTGTTTCCCAGCGCTGCATCGCGTGTCGCTCTCTGCTCACGGGCTCGTTCAGTCACCTTCTGCTGAAGCAGATTTGTGTCCTTCTCGCCCATGAACTCACAGCATCTGGCCTTCTTTTGGTCAATTCTCTGACGGTATTTGCGAAGCCTCGCATGGTAATCTTGAAGGAGCACGCGGATCATACGTCCTCCGTGCTGAAATACTACGCGTCTCGCTAGCGCCGTGTTTACCGGGGGTTTGTATGAAACGCACTTCGGCAACACGTTGTTATCGAGACACCTGTGCAGAAACCGGATCTGCGCATAAGTAGAGGCCTCTCGAAGGGCAAACGTTTCCTACCGTCGGGCCGATCGGAGTGCGTTGCACCCAAACAATTTGGGATCCTTTACCCTACTGTTGCCGATATGAAGTACAACAACTAGTCATCAGTACTTCACTAGATTTCGCAAGTACCCACAGTAGGTGGGCTAACTCATGAAATCTCAACACAAATTCTGAAATGCGTTTCTGTTTCGAAATGATTAATTAAGTAGGGTGGTAAAACTAATCATCATGCAGCATAATTATATAATAATGCCGTTTCCCTAGGAGGCCGGCTTTCGAAAAAACTTCCTTCTTGCTGCATCCACAAACCATACTCCGCAAAAAATGGCTACTTAAGTAGCATGCATTTTTTCATTGATTTTCGATTCCCTTAAAGATTTAATTATACTTTATGGAAAACATAAACAAAATATCCATTTCTTTACTCATTCAGTAGAAAATTACGTCCTCTATTAATTTTTCTCTCGAAGGAAGGGTATAATTCGGTTTCAAAAAAGTTTCAAATTTTAAGATTTTTTATTACTATGAATTGGTCCTTCATAAAACGTCATGTCTCTGCAGTTACTAGTGTGACTTGTAAAGTTACCAATGTGGCTTAAATCCATTGCTTAATTTTATGAACCCCATATGGTCCCCTTTATGTCCGTAGAAAAATGTATGGTTTTCCGTACGCGGAAATTATACGGCTTGTTATTTGGGAACTCTGAATGCAAGTGTAACGGGAAGTTGGGTTCAAAATTATTTGGAAATCAGAAAAGTTTTATAAAACCAAATTATACCCTTCCCACGAGTGTAAGATTAAAAGAAGACGTAATTTTCTACTGAATGAGTAAGAGCATGAAGATTTTTGTGCATTTTTCCCATGAAATATAATTGAGTCTTTAATGGCATCGAAAATCAATGAAAAATGCATGCTACTTAAGTAGTCATTTTTTACGGAGTATGGTTGTTGCATACAGCTAAAAAGGAGTTTGTTCGAAAGCCGACGTCCTGTGTTAACTGAATTATTATAGAATTATACTGCACGATGATTGGTTTTACAACTCTATTGAATAAGTCATGTCGAAACGAAAAGGCATTTCGGAAGTTCTGTCGAAACTTCATGAGTCAGCCCATTTACCGTACATCAGCACACGATCTGCAGCCTAGGGGCAGCTAATTGGGGTTTTTTTACCCTACCGCTGCCGATATGGGGTACAATTACTAGTCATCAGTACTTCACTAGATTTCGCAAGTACCTACATCAGCACACAATCTACAGCCTACCGACAGCTAATTGGGGTCTCCTTCTTTACCGCCAAGGACAAAGGCGACTGGAGTAGCCAGTTCTGACTCCTTAGCCATCACCAGTCAGCCATAGCCAACCCCAGCCCTCAAGCACCGGAAACTTGATTCCACGCGCTTGTGGCTATCAGTCCGACTGTTTAATCATTGAGCCACAGCCTCGCTGTTCTGTCGGTTAGGATAGCTTATATTAACTATTGTAGAATACGTTCGCCAAACGGTCGAGATAATTGATCCGTTTACTAATTGCTAGCAAGCATAAGAAGCGACAAAAAGTATTAAATCCCGACAGCAATCAGAAAACAGAAAGAAAGCAAAAAAACCTTTTTCTACCTCAGAACCTATTAGGAAAGTTTGCGTTAATTACTTTTTCAGTGTTTGTAACACCGTCACATTGATGAAAGGACGCATAAATCTGCTGAGCGCCTATCTGACAACCATAAACTGGTTACACCAACGTATGAGACAATGCAGATACTATTAATAGTTTTCACTTTTTAAGGGCTCCCCAGCTGCAAGTGTAGTTTTGCCTTGACAATATAGCGTGAATTAATTGGTAGTTTTGGCAATCGTACTACATGCTCCCGAGTGCCTTTGTAAACTTTGCCATTCTAGCTCACATTTGATAACCATGCCAGTCATTATTAGAGCTTCGGTAGCGAATACCGCTACGCCATATTTCGATCCCCAACTTGAAAAATATCAAAGATATTCTTTCCGTTATACTTATCGTTTCGTCTCTAATACTGAATAGCTATCCATCTTTTGTGAATATTCTAAATGACACATTTAGGTCGAGCGCATCTTTAAGAATGGCTCTATCAGAATGCATCACGAAAGTTCCGTATAAGCTGCATAAAACTTCAGCGACCGCTGTATCTTTGATTCATAAGCGTGTGTTCGGCAGATATTATGACAGACGTTTACGGGAGTTAAGTTCTTGGAAACGTTATAAGTTACCCATATATTCATGTAAAACACAAACATTCGAAGACACTTTATTTTCTAAAAGCCTACAGAACCAGATTTGGAAAAGTGAAGAGAAACACTTCGATTATGCAGATAGGGACATCTCACACCTACAACTTCTAACTACTTGCCACTTTTGCAAATGTTTGACATCGTCACGCCATTCGTTCAGAAATTAAATGTGTGGAATTTGCTTCCCTGATAAAACCGCGGTTTGTGGTCAAATAGTTTTAATGCTTGTTGCAGTACTGTTGCAGATTTTGGGAGTGGAATCGCTTTTTGACTCGAATGGACGAATGCAGGAAAGGGCGGCCTTGCATTTGTCTTGCTATGCGTTTTAGATTGTTTATTGCCTTGTTGTAAACGCACCTTCATTCTCTTTCCGAATATTTTATATTCCTTTGAATTGAATCATAGGCAATTGTACAACTTGGAATTATCCACCATATAGAATTTGCGAGGTATCTTTCATAATTATTTTACGAGGAGGAAAGGGTTAAATGCATCCTATTGCGTCGGACGAAATATCACGATAAATATTTGATCTACTTAACTCTTGGTTTAACTGTCTTTACACATTTGTAATAGTGAATATTAGTTCTTTTACCGCTTTGATATCAAAGCATCTACTTTTATTTAAGGATACTTATGTAGACAACAACAACAACAACTAGTCATCAGTACTTCACTAGAGTTCGCAAGTACCTACATCAGCACACAATCTGCAGTCTACCCGTGGCTAATTGGGGTCCTTTTCTCTACCATTGTCGAGATTTTCTACCAAGGACAAGGCCGACTAAAGTGGCCATTTCTGACTCATTTGCCTTAACCAATAAGCAATAGCCAACCCCAGACCTGGAGCACCTGAGACTTGATTCCATACTCTTGTGGCCATCAGGCCGACTGTTTAATCATTGAGCCACAGCCTCGTTGTTCTGTCGGTTAGGATAGCTTATATGAATGATTACAGATTACTTAGAAGAAGACGAAGGCACGATCACTTCCATTGCAGATTACGCTCGCCAAACGGTCGAGATAATTCATCATTCTAGTAATTGTCAGCAACCGTAAGAAGTGGCAAAGTGTATTAAATCTCGACGGTAATCAGAAAACAGACAAAAGCCAAAAAAACCTTTTTCTACCTCAGAACCTACTAGGAAAGGTCATGTTAGTTGCTTTGTCAGTAAGTCTTGGTCAGTGTTCGCAACATTGTCACATTAATGAAAGGACGCATAACCATAAACTAATCACAGTAACGTATGAGACAATGCAGATTCTATGAATAGTTTTCCCTTTTCAAGGGCTCCTCAGTTGCACGTGTGGTTTTGTCTTGACAATATAATGTGAATTAATTGGTAGTTTTGGCAATCGTACTACATGCTCCCGAGTGTCTTTGTACACTTTGCCATTCTAGCTCACATTTGATAACCATGCCAGTAATTATAAGAGCTCCGATGGCGAACGACTCTACTACATATTTCTATCCCAACCTGAAAAATATCAAAGTCATTCATTCTGTTGGACCAATCGTTCCGTCTCTTATACTGAATAGTTATCTGTCGTTTGTGCATATTCTAAATGCCACATTTATGCCGAGCGCATCTTTCAGAATGGCTCTATCAGAATACATCACGAACATCCTATATAAGCTGCATAAACCTTGGATGGCCTTTGTATTTTGAATTCGGGAAAACACAGCATACGATCGATGGCGAAAACGTGTTTTCGAGTAAAATGATGAATTTATGCAGATACTGTATCCCGTTGGATATTCCATGGCGGCCCTTCTTGAAAGAATGCCTAACCACCAAACAACTGCGTCTATCCTCTGCCAAACATTTCTGTTATCCTTCAGTTCATGATCAGTTGAGCTCCGCTTTTGTTTCTCCGCTCTTGGGAACAATTGCTAGTCGTCATTACTTAACTATATTTCGCACGCACATTCATCAGCACACGATCTACAGTCTTTAAGTCGTTAATTAGGGTTTTTCAACCTACTGTTGCCGTGAACCTGTAGAGCGACTCACTCGGATCTCCCGACAATTATGCCCACTTCACACTGAAAGCTTCCATCCACAAGTTAAATTGCTCTGAACAGAAAGTGCTGGCCCTCTGCGTTTCACTATAAAAAGGCTGTTGGTGGGACCAGTTGTTAGGGCAGCCCGGGACGAGACGCGTCATTCTTGTCGTTAGGCTGTCATTCCCGATAGGGAACCGCCAAACCGCAGGTCAGCTCCACCAACCAAGCCCCCCCCCCGCATGATTCAGCACATCGATGCATTATGCGCGACCTCAGGGGGCGCCAGAGTCTGCCCAAGCGGGCGCCACGGCCTCAGCTAATGAGAATTTGAGAATCGCTCATGGACACAAACCGTAGATACGACGTCATGGACAGAAGGCTTGAGAGCGGGTGTGATGATCGACACAGTGAAGTTGCTCTCTGACGTGCTCTCTGTCTTCGGTTCCACGCAACAACTAGAGGATATAACACTCATTTACAACGGTGTTGGTCGTAGCGAAGATTTTGCACTGACATCTGAAACCGGGTCAGGTTTACTTGTCGCATATTCGCGTGCGCAGGTGTGGGCGCTTCTTTGACGTTACAACCAAAGCTACTTAATAGAGTTTTTTTCCCATTCACAACCCGCATACGTGGTACAGCACTTTCTCAGAGATCATATCATATTCAACTGTGAGTTTCACGTTCAAACAACATGGAATTCCACCTTACGTAGCTAACTGGTATTCTCTCGGGAGTTTTCGTCTTAAGCCTTACATCAGCAATCGCACGTCGGCATATCACAAAGGATTCATAAGCAGCTTCCTTGAATACAGTTAACTAGTCAGTACAACGTACAGTTGGTGATCTAACGCATGAAATGTCGTGGTCGAAATTTGAGCGAGAACTATTTCATGCACTTGGTGTTGTTATTTGTGTTCATTAAAATGATTTGAGACATCAAAAACCATTTACTGAAGGGGTATTCACTTCAAGTCCGTTTTTTAAAGAAAAACAGGCCAGATTTCGCTAAAATCTGGCCTTTCTTGATGTCCAGATAATTTACTACGTTATGCAGATGAAAACGTCATGCTTATGTGCATTATGGTGTAAACGAACATTAATATACACAAGAAAAGCACGAAGTTTATCCCGTCTGGGAACCGAAAATTCGGTTTTGCTTCCACGAAATGAGATGAGGACGGGTACGAGTGATTGCGCTGTTTTCAAGAAAAAAGGGGAAAATTCGGCTTATAAAATTTTCTGTGCTTATGCATGGCTTTTGCTGAAACAACATATGGCAGGTTCAGCGCCACAGAAATCTTTCCGGAAAATGCCGCGTTGGTGGGGTATGTCCTCAAACGTTTGATGTGGTAGTGTACCATGGAACTGAGGGAGTTGTCTAGCTGGAGTGAGGAACTTCACTTACACGCGGGGCCCAGGGTGGGGACGGCGTGATCGAGTGTCAGTGAAGCTGACGGTGACCCTTCCGCGCTCAATAGATGACCCACTTCCCCCGCAATTATCTTCTCTGTAACTGGTCGCGCTCTTTCTATCGCCCACTGTCACCACTCCTACGCTCCGTAGGTGCCCCCAGCGCTGCAGTCGCCACCGGTAATCTGACTAACACGACAGAACGCTACGAACTCCAGATAGGACTACTGTAGCACACTTTATCTTGTGAAGAAGGATGGTCGAGCATCGGAACATTTCGTTTGTAGTTCTGAGCATTCGAACTCATGCAGGAGTCCATCATCAGAGATAGTAGCAGCAACAGAACAAGCAACAATCATAAGGCATTTGAGCCAATCGTTCACCGACGGCGCAAGACTGGAGGTGACTCCGCAGATCCTGTACGCCGGCGCCAGATCGATAAATCGATTGAGTTCTCATCCGAGACCCAGGCCTCAATCAATTCTCGGCCTGTTTCGTTTCCGGCGTGGGCGACTATTTTGGTGGCTGCGATTTTAAACTCATGATCCAACCCGTAGGTGTGGGCGGCCACTTGTGATCATGCGTCATCTAGTCGCACAGTCCGCTTTGCACGATCATTGCCCTTAGAGTAGTCCTTATACGTTTATACTACTCCTGCTAGTGATTCCTGTAAACATCTGTTCGCCGTGTTACTTTACAACTCTGTTCAGTATTTCGGTGAGCTGCAGGCGCTAACTTATCTATGTTCGTCAAACTCAACGTCGTCGGCCGCCACAACACCGGGACCCAGTCGGAGCGTATAGGGAGTAGGGGCTTTGATAAAAACAAGAGAAGAAATTATTTAGCTTCTAAATGCTTTGACGTGTTTTAGCCTATTTTGAGAAGGCAGCATAACCTTTGTCGCAGGTTAGCGCGCGCAGATTTATCGATGATACCTACGAGTTCACCAGCGTGATCCAAAACCATACTGTCGTCAGGAACTTAAAAGTGAGAAATAGCTAGCAGCTCGTAGGAGCAGTTTTGGGAGGCAACACGATTAATACCGCCCCCCCCCCTCCATAAGAGGCTATGCCTCAACTCAGTCAGACTTTCCGCACCCGAGAGACCAACAGTTCTGTGCCAGTTATCTCTCAGAAGTTCCGCATGAATAACGTCCTTTGCTCCTTCCCTGTCCGACGGTTCAGCGTTCTGTGTTGATAATCCCCCTTCGCCTGTCTTTCACGAGCCTACCTTACGCACGACACGCAATTCTTTCCTGGCTGTGGAGTCATCAGTAATTATGCAGAATAGTCATTTATTGATATTTTGGCAGATTTTGAATAATTCATATTGACCCAACTGTGAAAAACTCGGCGCCTCGGTGGGATTCGAACCCACGCAGTAAGGGGGCAGGCTTTAGTACAGCCAGCGCTCTAACCACCTGAGCTACGAGGCCCCGCCGGACGACGCGAGTTTTATCACACTTGGGTCAAGTTACCCGCCCAACCTACTGCAACGTCTGGAATCCACCAAATCTGATGCAGTAAGTTGACTGCCCAAGCAGGATTTCCTAAGTAATTCACATAGAATCCACCAGATGACTACTAGTCTCACGTAATTCATTGATATTTTGGCAGATTTTGAATAATTCATATTGACCCAACTGTGAAAAACTCGGCGCCTCGGTGGGATTCGAACCCACGCAGTAAGGGGGCAGGCGGGACCTCGTAGCTCAGGTGGCTAGAGCGCTGGCTGTACTAAAGCCTGCCCCCTTACTGCGTGGGGTCGAATCCCACCGAGGCGCCGAGTTTTTCACAGTTGGGTCAATATGAATAGTCATTTGTTCCGTCAAAAAGTAATGCCATATTGGAAATGATGTCGTGGCGCCCCTGATAACTTATGCCGCGGGCCTACGGGAGGCGCCAAGCAGCGGCGAACGGGACCATGGCCCATTCAGACAGACCGTACATTCTTTTATTTGTAGTGCAACTTTTAATGCCACTTTGAGTTGTTGCGGCAGAGACGGTTTTGGCGCATTTCTTGCTTCGTATACGAAAGCTACTTCGCACTCCTAGTTTTTGGAAAACGGAGGTGAGCTAGGTCGCTGGTTGAAATCCCAGCCGCTGGCTTCTCCGAGCGGACGAGATGGATGGGGTGCATATGCAGAAATCCACAGTGTTGCATTATCTACAAAGAAAAGAGAAACTGGCGTGGCGATTCCTGTCCTTTCAACCGTGATCAGCCTCCCCTACTGCAACCCGAGGTGTGCAACTCCTGGGGCTCGACCCCGCGACCTGCTGGTTAGAAGTCCAGCGCCTCTAACTACTGAGCCACGGGCTCGTTTTCCTGTCGGTTTCGGTTGGGAATAGACAACGGTAAAGGGGCGCCCAGCAACTGGCTGATGACGGCTAATAGACTAGAAACGGCCTTTCCAGTCCCCCTTGTCCCTTTACGCACAGCTGCGCGTAACATGGGTAGAATAGCATTACCGATTAAGACAAGAGAGACTGAAATGGCCACTTCTGGTTTATTAGCCTTCGTCAGCCAGTCATACCCAGCCCCGAGGTGTGCAACTCCTAGGGCTCGACCCCGTGACATGTTGGTTAAAAGTCCAGCGCCTCTAACCACTGAGCCAAGGGCTCGTTATCCTATCGGTTGCGATCGGGCAAATAAACAGTGGAAGGGCGCTCACCGATCGCCTTGCCGTTGAGCATCGTGGTGGCATTAGGTTTGTCCAAGCTCTTGGAAGTCACTGTGGCACATATCTGAAAAATTTTATGGTCGCGTGACTGAGGTTCCATTGATAGTTTCCGTAATCATAAAAGTATCCCTATATACGGAATCCAGCCGTCCGGCGCTACTGAGCTTCAAGCCTACCGGGACCCCCGTCCGACGTAAATATACTCATCAAGTCTTCATGTTGCGCCGAGTTTCCTATTCTGCCGTGGCCTTTTTTGCAAACAGTCAGACCACAAGGTCAACCTCACCTTATCCTGATAAATCTCAGTCTTTTGACTTGCACACCCCCTCTGCGTGCTACCTTCCTCATTTTCTTTTCTAAGTTGTGTTTTAAGTTAGCACTTTTATTGATCCGGCTGCGTGCAGCAAAAGATGACCTTACTGCTTTATATTGATTTTTCTGCTGAAGTTCAAATCGCTGTATCTTTTTCATTCGTGATCTCTGTTATGAGGCGACCAGTTACCCTGTGTGTGCTTGCTTCAAATTCATATCGGGGAAATATTGCATCGAAACTTCAGTTGCTTTCTCGGGTAAGGCACATTATTGTAGGCCTTCTCCTCGACATACGTCCAACCGCTGTAGCCGAGGGGATTTAGGTCTGGTGAGGATGGTGGTCACATATCCCCGAAGCAAAAATAAGGCATGTGGTCTTCCAGCCCCTTCTATGTCTTCCAGCAACATCTTGCTGGAAGGACACATTGTCGTCTGGAGTACAGATGGAATCTATCCAAGGCTTGAGATGCTTCTGAAGAACATCCAGGTACATGCCTGTGGTCGCTTTAACTCCCGCCTTGATGAACACACTACCAGGCTTCCTGTCAATGTGATCGAATTTCTTATAAATATCGTTAACAATGTATGCTGTTCACCTAGTCATTCTCAACTTGACAGCAGTGTCCTTGGGCGAGAGGCCGTTGAGGCTGAGCTTAATAATTGCCTCATTATTTTTCTTCATGGCAAAGGAAAAAGAAAGAAAACCTTTCCGTTTTAAAAGCGTTCCTAATTATGAGATATTTCAAGAGCGTAAAATTTCCAATCATATAGAATCGCATCAGCACAATTATTGGTGCTGCTTAGGAAGTGGGCAACATAGTTAACCTCCACAGCGAACATTTATGCGTCCTACTTGACATTTTTTCAGTAGCATACGGAACTGTAGGATTTTTGGTGGGGTGAAAATTATACAGCTTGTAGCTTGGAACCCTTAACCCAAGTGCAAAGGCAGGTGAGGCAAAAAGACTCCGGAATTTTAAAAGATGTTTAAAAACGAATTTACTATGCTCTCCAATACTGTCTACCGAAAAATTAATTTTTATACCTACCGCACAAAAGGACGAATATTTCTTACATGTTTACTAGGAAATATATTTAAATTTATAAGGACATCGAAAATCAACAAAATATTTGTACAACTCAGGTATTCATTTTTTTATAGAGTCGAGGTTTTGCGGGCGGTTGCGAAGAGCCTCACTCGGAAGCCAACATTCTGATGTGTATGAAATTATCTACGGAATTATTCTGCAACCCTAACTAAACAGTCGTCCGAATCAAAAATGTATTTCGGAATGTTAGTTGACATTTCATGAGATAGCACATCTGCAGTATACCTGTCGCTGCTTTTAATTCTCTCACCTTCTGAAGTGCATTATTTTTCATTAGCTGGGTAGATGGGGTTACTGACACAAAAGCCTGATGTTTCAGTTGAGCTTCTCTAGGATAATTCGCCGAAGACTCCAATCTACAGCAGCCTACAACATGAACATTTCAGGATGCAGGAGTTGGTCTAAGGTGCGGAGAGCGTATTGTAGTGTAATCCATGCGTCTAGAGGCTCGGCACTAACAAGGGAACTCTTAAAAACCTTAACACTCGTTGCACCCAGAGAAGTGAAAAAGTCCAATAAACAACATTAACTTCACCAGAAATTCCCTTAGTATTTTATAAATCCGAAAGAGTTGAACACTCTGATCTTTGTGTGGCTTTTTTCAAATTAAGACAGAATCTGACGCGTGGAAACAGCTGAATGAGGCTAGACTCGTAACCCAAAAACAATGTCCTGTTTCTGCATTTCTTTAAATCAAGGTACACATCTGGGAGTCTTTTGCTTTAATTTTGCCCGAAATCATCGTTTTGCACTGGGTTTACCCAACCTCAGCGGTATAAAGTGGACGGTTAATTAAGCGCTCCGCCAAAGTCATTTAAGACGCCTCAGAGGCAAGTTTCTAGTCGCGCGATCAGCAAAGGCAGGCCATCTTTAAAAAAAACTTGCCGACGCAGCCTTCATGTCTATGAGCTGCAATAAATTCCTTTGCACACGTTCAAGTAGCGCCGACGACGGGAGCTGAAAGCTTAACTATGGCAAATAGGGTGACACATGAAGATGAGTCAGGTGTCAAAGTCGCATATTTTCATTTTTAATTTGAATTACTAGAAAAGTGAGTCTGATCAGGCATCAGAACAAAGATGCCCGAGAGGAGGTTAACGGTGCCACATTTATAAACGATCAACCGCAAACCCCTGCAAGCCCAAAAGCACATTGATTTCTGAATGTCGAAAACAACGATGCGGGAATCAGCGATTTGCTTTTAAAAATGGAAAGTGCTTGTTTTATGCAACATTTTACATGCTGAATAATTACGGTGTACTCCTTGACAATTCTCGTATAATTTTTTTCAAGGCACAAGCTCCTGATAACAAAGATGATAAAAGAAATGGTTTTGCTTCTCTTGCATGAGTTCAAACTCGATCCTAGTGCCTCCCGAACAGTGAGCAATATTTACAGAGCATGAGGGAAGGGTCCACAAGTGATCGGACAGTACGAAGGCGGTTTCAGAAATTCCGTTGAGGCGATGACAGCCTTTAAGATTTAGAGGGTAGTTAACGGCTACGCACTTCTGATAGCGGAATTTGAAAGCGATTGTTGAAGAAAACTCAGGTCAACGTAGGAGGCAATTGAGGTCAGTAGGTCGGCGATTTCCAACCGTGTATGCAAATTGGTAAGGTGAGAAGGCTCGACAAATGGGTCCCACATGAGCTCAGTAGAAATCCAAGAGTTCGGTATTTTGAAGTACGGTTAAAAATGAGACTTGCACAAGTGAATTGACGTGTCCCAATTCGGTTCTACAAAAACACACGGTCACAGGTTACAAGCATAGCAGCGCAGAAACTCAAGGACGTGGGATACGAGACTTCACTATACACTCCATATTCTCGAGATATCCCACCCATCGATTACCGTTATTTGAATTACCTACACGTTCTTTTGTAAAACAAAACTTTCAAAAACAAAACTGAGACAGAAGATGCATTCAGAGGATCTTCAACATCAAAACCTCGGAATTTTATACACCAGACGTAAATGATCTTGTTCATCGACGACAGAGATGTATAGATGTTCGGGGATCCCGCCTTGACAAGTATTAACATACGTAATTTTACATTTTTCGAGAATAAATTTTTATTTCTGAAATAGAACAGAATTTTCCGAACAACCTATGGCAGGAGGGGTCGCAAGCTGAGTTTCGCTAGGGATGGTTACATGAATTTATCTGTTTCAGTTAAAATCGTCGCAGAAATAGTTCTTCTCCACCGATGAACGCCGTTAATGAAACTCCCTTTTTAATAAACGAATAAATAATTTTTTCATGAGAATAAATGACTTCTTAGTCTCATAATTGCATTTCACCAGTTGCCTGAAAAATATGTGGAGTCTTCAAAGGAAATGCAAGCAAGAATATGCGCGTAGCGGGACAGGAAGAAATCTGTGATAGAAATGGCATTTCAAGATCAGTGTCGGCAATCCTTCGAACATCGGATTGCCAAAATTTATGGAGACGTTTAACTGTCTGCAGTGTGTGGTTTTTCAGGGTTTGTCTGTGCTGAATTTGGTCACCGCGAAAAGAGGGATCTCTACAAGTAGCAAATGCTTTCTAGACGAAATGTATGGAAATCTTCACCTACCGGGTGAAGCAGTCGTAAGTACTGCCTTTCAGATCTGCAAGCGTTAGCCATCACACAGAAACCTGGTCTTTTATGGTTGTATTGTCCAGTAGTACACAAGCGGCGTTGTTTTTGTCCGAAAAAAAACAACTTCAAAAAATTTTGCAGACGGGTTTTTATTCAGTCAGTCTATTTTCTAACCGAGTGTTCGAAATTCAGTAACAGACGGATAGTAGCGGCAATTATGAGTAACTGTAACTGGTCCTGATTAAATTTTTAAGTCAAGATTTTATACAACAATGCCAATTGACCGTTCTTTAAACCTTGTCTGAAAATTCAGACTGTGCAGATAACGCCAAATCGTATGTCAGTTTAGGGAACGTAGTTAGCCAAGAAAGTTAAGATGCAGATAAATTTGACGAACAAATTGATCGCGCCCGAGACTACTATTTAGTTTGACAACTGTGTGAAAACTGTTTAGCTGACTGCAACCGTACAGAGTTCGCTGATCCTTGTGGCTTTCCATGCTTAATGACCACCGATGACAAGGCACACGTTGATAGTTGTAAGACGAGATCCCAAGTAAATCAGTTTCTTTTGGGAAAATGGTCCCTCCGATGGCGCTTGTCGTTCAACACCAGCAGGTGCGTTGTTCTACATCTCCGGTAGGCGCACTTATCACTTGAACTGAATGTCGATCCGCCAATCAGAAACACAAAAGGATCTCAGCTTTTAGAGGACAAACAATTCAAAGCCTCCAGTTCGTTATTTTAAGGAAACCAAAGGTGAAATGCTAACAATAGGGTTTCGGTCCCAAAAGTAGAAGGCAGATACAAAAATATATCCTAAAATATTGTGTGGCTGTAAACACCACTTATTATTCACCGTTCTCATTGTTTGAAATTTCCTTCCCTTTCTGACCAAATATAAACTTACCAGCGGCGCTTTGTTTAAATTCCGTAATTTCTTGAAAATTGCTTTTTATTCATTTTGTAATTATTGCGCTCACTTTATTTGCTAAGTGACAGCTCACGGTAAGATTTTCGGCAGGAATTTATCTATTGTCAGTGTCTTCTTGCTCCCCGTCCTGTGTTTTGCCCCACCAGTAAAATCCTCTCTACCACCACTCAACGTATGACACGGTCCACAGGCTGGCTCAAGTTAGTCGTGGGTCCTCAGCCTATCGTTTCCGGTGAAATTTTCTCGATTTTTGCTAGTAAACGGGTATTTACAGTTTTCGACGGCCCGCTTTTTTAATGTCTTCCAAACGTTTGGAGACCGCATCTTTAATATGTAGTCAAGGCCTTGAAACCATGAACGTGGCAGGATTAACACCCATTTCAAAGGCTTCGAGAGGTCGGGTAGCATTGCCGTATGGTGTCAGTTAACGGATCTACACCCATTTCCTTTGAGTTATTGGCAAGTCCTCTGCGACATCATGAAAACCTTCTTTGTCGTGGGCTGTTTGGACTGCGTCCTCCTGTTTGGCGTCTTCTGTCAAATCGCCACTATAGAAAACTTCCCTGGGTACCCCAGGGAAAACCGGCTGGGAGAAGGTACTTTTTCAGATACTGGGATTGAATCATGAAACAGCCTGCCTGTGGCAATCGTTGTGTCTCGGACTGTGCAAAACATCAAACATCGCCTTGACTGACACAAGTTGCATCAACAAGTGCATTGTCTAACTACGTAACCAATGAACAAAACTCCTTTACAGGGCCTATCTCCACTCAAATATACAGGAGATTGAACTGTACAGGGTGGAATAGAATGGGTCTATTCCAGCATCTCCATGGCGCCGTCTGCTAAGAGCACAAGAGAAACTAACAATGAATTTATCCATTTCGGTCACGCCTTAGATTAGTGAGCAATCTGGGAACATATCTTCAAAGCCATTGCAATAGCAAAAACTTGAAAAACGACATCGCTCTCCCCCACTTTGATCGTGTTTTACAATCTAAAGATTATGGTTTCGCAATTTACGCAGTCCGTTTCGATTTCGCCTAGGTTTTTGATTGTGTCGCCAATTCTCTACTTCACTTAAAGCTTTCCTCTTTCGGAATGGATGGCAAGTTTCTGCATCTCACATCTTTTTACCTAGGCTTTCGTAAACAGCAGGTGATTCCACCAGCCCTACTTTGCCTTTTTGTCAGTGGCGTACCGGAGTTATTTCAGAATGGTAGACCTATTATGTAAGCTGATGATTTAAAAGTTGCCTATCGATACAAGCCGGCAGATCGCGGTTCGAAATCTTGAAAAGCGACCTTTACGCCCTTGCCAAGGGAAGTTGTACATGGCGCCTTTCCCTTTCGTGACAGAAATGCGCAGTTATGGGTTGGCTGTATGGATATTAATGTGTCAGAAAGTATTAAGGTCGGGGGCATATCGTACTCCAAGAGTCTACATTTTTCAGAGGATCGCGTACTAATTGTATTGAAAGCACGCAGAGCGGCCGGACTTATCCTCCAAAAGTTTAAACCTAGCGACATTAGAACCCGTCTCTACAAAATATGCGTTGGACCTGAGCTGGGATACCGCATTCTCTTATTTAGCCTACTGCGCGCTGGCGATCCGTCCAGCAGCTTTTTATCAAACAAGTTTTAGCCTCGAAACATCGAAATACGACTTAACAAGAACGTTGTGAACTCCCTAGCTCTGATCCTTCGTGACTTCGCAAATTACAAGAAGGACTCCTTTTGATGTTTGAGTTCTCCAACTGACTAACTTTTAATCTGTTTGCTAATTTAAAGCATTTTGACCACCCTCGACTCAGCAGCAGGACTTTTTGTATTCCCCTCCGCGTCCTGCATTCAGAACAACCCTCACAATTTCTGGGTGTCGTTTCACAGAAGTCGTCTTCTGTTTCCATCATCTTGGAAAGTTGAGTCGGGGCTCCACTGCCCGCATATCATCAAAATTCTTCGGACACGCTTAATTACTCCGTGCACTGCTTTAGAGCTGTTGGTGTTGCAACTAAAGTATTATCAGCAAGTAAGTGGGTCTGTGCAGTTCTTGGCAAAGATTTCCACTCAAAAATCTATGGAATATGTGGATGGCCACACCTTAGGTTCGTACTTGAAGCTTGGAAACCATCGATGCATCGCGATTACAAGTTGCCCGAAAAGGTTCACAGGCAAGAAAATAAACTGGTCAGAGGTTACGTAAGTAGCCCGAACAAAAAAATAACAAAAAAATAAATAATTTTATTAAAGAATCCTTAGGGGTCCCTTCATAGCAAGTAAATATAAATTGTTGAGTAAATTCTGGAGCCAATAGACAGATTCCGTACTTTATTCAATTTTCGATTGTAGAATAAACAGTCATATATAAAAACTTTCAGCGGGCAGTGAAAAAACTCCTTATGAGAAAACTAGACGAGCATGAACTGGTTAACTTTGAAAGCGAAAAAAGCTGTCGCTCTTGAAAGGAAAAATATACGGGTCGAACGGGACTGGCCTGCATATGATATTTTATAAGTGATTCAAAACTCAAATTGTCAAGGCACATTTTCCTAAACCGAATGAGGTTATCAGCTTCGAAGTGGCAAGACAGAGGAATCTAGACGCGATCGGACACAGTCTGCTTAGAGTGCAGCCGAGGACGGGATATTAGAGACTAGGTCGGCCATCAAAGCGTTGGGGGGAGATTACGACCCTGAGGTCTTCTGGCTGAACGACCAAATTACTAGCAAATGGCGAAAGTAGAGAATTCACACCGTGATCGTCAACAGACCTTATGGGGTCGAAATGAGGAGTTCACATTAAAATCCGCGAAAATCAAGGATTGGGCTGGGGTTCGAGACTGTTGGGTCCAGAGTGGGATTCTGATGAGTGTCGGCGATCAGCGAAACTGAGACGGCTTTGAGCGTGCACGCCAATATAAGTCAGTTTAAGTCAGTTTATTAAGGGAATGAGGCTTTCGCCCTTGAGCTCCCTATTCATATCGATGAACAGAAATAAAGTCATCAATTACATCAGCAAATGCGAAAAGTTAAAAAGTTAGCGGTAAGTGTGAGCTAGGCGCAAACTGCCGCAGCTAAAACAATCATTATTATATGTACAGTAGGTTCTCAAAAAATGAGCATCTAGTCTGCACTTAAAGGATTTGACATTTTCGGAAAGAACGACGGCATTAGGGAGTCCATTCCATGCCCGATGACCCTGTGAGAGAAGGCGTTCCGTCGGACGTCCGAATGAGCCCGCTTTCTTTGCAGTTTGAAGGGATGACCACGCAGACGGTCAGTCCCGGCGAATTCGAAGAATTCATCGAAGTCTAGGGCACACTCACGGCTTCTGACAATCCTGTAGGTTTGAATGAGATCGCCGCGCAGTTGCCTGTAATTTAGAGGAAATAGATTAAGTTCGGTCAGCCTGATTTCGTAAGGCAAATGATGAAGATTCTTGACCATTTTCGTAGCCATCGCCTGTACTCTTTCCAGTCTTTGATAAACTTTCTTCAACCACGGTCGTCAGGCCTGGACTGCATACTCTAAGTGAGACCGGACGAATGCCCGATAGGTTTTTCCGAACAGCTGTTTATCGATCTGCACAAATCCTCGCCTCAGCACAAATAACATCCTTATCGCACTTTTGGCTGCCCTTTGACACTGTGATGATGTTTTCAGAGAGGAGGTCATTAGGACGCCCAGGTCTTTCTGTTACACAACATTTGATAGGGGATGACCACCAAGGACGTACTGAAAGGAATCGTCCTCCTTACTGGTCCGTCTGGTGCGGTGTCTCAGGACCACACATTTGTCCACATTAAAATTAAAGAGCCAGCGAGCTGACCAACTGTTCAGGCGGTTGAGACTGTCTTGAAGCGCGTACCTGTCTGCATCAGATCTGATGGGTCTCCACAGCTTAACATCGTCAGCAAACATGATGGCGCTGCATCCCAGGTCGTCGACGCAGTCGTTAATGTAAACCAGGAATAGCAACGGCCCTAAGACGGAGCCCTGGGGTACACCACTTAAAACGGGAGTCGGAGTTGACCTTGAAGCCTCAATGCACACGGTTTGCGATCTCCCGGTAAGAAAATCTGTTATCCATGTCAGCAGCCTTCCTCTCATCCCAATTTCAGAAAGTTTTTAGATTAGGCGTATGTGTGGGACGCTGTCGAACGCCTTCTTAAAGTCTGTGTAGATGACATCGATCCTACCATCCTCGTCCAGTGCGCGAGTCCACTGCTCCGTCGAGAGCAATAAACTGGAAAGGCACAAGCGGTTCTGTCTGAAGCCGTGCTGCAGGTCTGAGATTAAATGACCCTGCTCCAGGAACTCCATAGTTGCTTTCTTAACTATGGCCTCCATTATTTTACAGCAGATGCAGGTTAGACTAACAGGCCGGTAATTGTTAGCATGAGTGCGAGCCCCGCCCTTGTATATCGGAAAGATATTTGCTGTCTTCCATTCCGATGGCAACCTCCCTAATTCGAATGACGAGCGGAAGATGTGCGCCAGTGATTTGGAGAGTTCATTCGCCAGTTCTTTCAAGAATTTGGTTGGTATATTGTCCGGACCCGAGGACTTTGCTTCCTTGAGATTTTTCAGCTCCCTTTCCACGACAGCTGTCGGGAATAGTATGGAGTCAAGCACGGGACCAGCAGTCTCAACAGCATTGCTAGCACTGCGACTGCGAAACTCTGTTTCTCTAGTAAAAACCGAGGCAAAATACTGTCCTAAGTGTTCGGCTTTCTCTCTGTTCTCCGTGATCTCTACACCATTATCATCCTTCAGCACCGCGACCGGGTCCTTATTTTTCAGTCTACTGTTAAGATAGTGAAATAAAATCTTGGGCTTCTGTTCAGCCTGTCGGATAATTTTGGATTCATACTACTTCCGTGCCTGACGGATACATTTTTTGACTGCATCTCGTTGACGACGAAACTCTTCGAAATGCGCTGGTGACGTAGTTGCCCTGAATATTTTCCATTTTTTGCTTTCCTTCCGTAGCTGCCTATTTAGGTCCATAGTTAACCAAGCAGGTCGACTAGTTGTTTTGTGTACTTTAGGTGGACAACAGCGCCTAATCAGATCGAGTGAAATCGTCTTAAAAGATCTCCAGTCGCCCTCCGGATCTCCCCTGGGTAATTGGTCCCAATTCACGGACAGCATTTTGTTCTTCATCGTATTAAAATCTGCCTTCCATATATTAGGTTGGTCCTCTGTTCTCTTCTGGCGTTGAGAGAAGAGCGAGTAATCCCATAGTAGCGTAGTATGGTCACTTTTCCCGAGAGGTGCATTGGAATACACTTCGTCGATATTAGAAAAGTCTTTAGTGAAAACTAGGTCTAGACACTTCGCTCTCTGGTCCTCTCGAAATCTTGTTGGTACTTTCACATGTTGCGCCAGAGGGAGATCGAGTGTGAGGTCCAGTAGCTTATTGCTGAAAGAGGCTGGTCCATCGTTAACTGCCATAGTTTCCCACTCTATTGCAGGTGCGTTGAAATCCCCAGCAATAAGTACCTCTTGGTGGCTAGCCACATCTTTGACTAAACCAAGGAGCGGCTCATCAGCTGCTGTCAGAAGGTTTGGTGGTCTGTAAATCGCCAGAAATTCTAGATTTTGTGCATTGTTCTTCTTTATCTTTATCCCGACGGATTCATATTCAAGGGAGAGGGTGTGGGCATGCTACTTCTTTGAGAGAATTATCAGGAAGGACATCGCAGTTTGTGCGGTGTACGAAAAAATCGAAATTTCTGAGGAGGGATCCCGGGACTCGTAACTGCACACAAAAGAAGAAGATGTGAGCGGATATGGTCATATTAGTGGCGAAGTTTTAAATTTCTGGTGGCCTTTTCGCAATTTCATAGAGAAAGTTGCCCGGAAGGGATGAAAAAAGTAAAAGTTTGCTCGAGTCAGTACGCAGATAAAGGCGCAGCCTTCTCTCAAAAGTACGTAGACTATCTGACAATCTTATATTTATTGGAAGATTATTCCAGAGAAAAGTATGCCTGGGAGCGAAAAAAGAGCCTTTACAGGTGGAGGAAGCGGGAGGAGATATAATCAAGGAATCATTGGAAAGATCGTATGGGTCACTACTACGGCTAAGGGCTAAAATTCGAGAATGATTTGAACTATTATTAATGTGAAAGAGGAGACAGAAGCCTGCATCCAATCTTTTGGCCAACAAAAATTTTAGGTCAATTATCTGGCACCTATCTGCATAGGGAATATTTGGGTGTTCCAAACCTAAACGTCTTATAGCAAAATGTCTTTAAACATTTGTAATCTTTGAACGACTGGTCTCGTTCATCAAACCAAAGAATGGGCAACAATACTCGAAAATGGGAAGTACAAACATTCGATAGAGTGTCAATTTAATTTCAAGAAGGTAGAAAGTGTAGGATATGAGGCCCCAAATTTGGGCAGCTTTGGCCGTAATTCTGTCAGCGTGTGACGAGAGATCAAGATGGATGGTGTAGCTAAGACCTAAATCCATGGTGGTGGTACATTCGGTCATAGGTGTTCTTTGAAAGGCCACTCTTTGGAGTAGCCTCTCAGGTCCAAAACACATATATCGACATTTAGACAGAGAGAATTCCATTAGACATTTTGAGCTCCAAACTGAGAGAGCAAGCAAGTCAGCATGGATTTGCTCCAGACAATGAAGGGTCGTAGATTTATTGAATGAATATACACATTTGAGATCATCGGCATAAATGAATGATTGAGAATGTTTAACTGCCGATGAGATATCATTCATGTAAAGCAGAACAAAAGAGGACCTAAAACGGTACCTTGTAGGACACCAATTACAATAGGGCTCTCAGTGAAAAATGAAGATCCCACTAAAACCTTTCGTTTACGATTAGATAGGTATGACTTGATAAAGTCTATAAGGGGGGTATGAATTCCCAGATTTTCTAATTTAACCTAGCGTTTTCTATGTGGCACTTTATCAAAGGCTTTACAAAGATCAAAATAAATAACAACAACAGATAAATGGTTATTACGAAGAGAAGGTTTATTTTATCTTCCTTTTATCTATCTCTCTGGAACTTCACAAAAACAGTCCTCGTCCCGCGTAGGTTGAACCCTATCACCGTGCGCCGACTTCATTGAACCCCTCAATAGAATATGTCACTGGGATATCCTACTGATCTGCGTGCATCACGGAGAAGGTTAAATTTGAAGGCATTTTTTTCCTAAACTGGGTCGGAAAGCTGTGGAATAATCTAGCCGCGCAGATTGTACTCCACCGGTCTGCGCATAGTTTCGCGTTTGACATTGGTGATCAACTTTTTTATGTGAAACATGTAGACTTCATCTGTGGATAATGAGTTAGATTATTTTGACAACTACAATACTCTTGGAATTCTGCTGTTGCATTTGGTTTAAAACGTGTGGATAGGCACTTCAAATTGGCATGCTTGCGCTGCCTCAACTCTTCAGAACTGGAACGTGCCAGGAAAACATTAAAAAATTTTACTTTGCTGTTTCTTTGTGATTATTATTCCGTCTCAAACATCGTAAAGTGCTTACCAGGTTCATTACGTTTTTTCACAGGTTTTGACTTCACACCGATCGCAATTGACTAAAATGGGAGTTTGTTTTGAGTTGAAATCTTTGCTGGAAAAGCGATAGCAGAATAATATCAAATAGTCACATACAATTTTCTGACTTTAAGTAGTTTTTAGCATATTATTTAATGCACCAATAAAATTTAGCTGAATTGACGGAACTGTAATTTCGTATGTAAGGGAGGTACGCAAATATGGGACATTACTTCTCAAAAATCATCAAGGTTCAGCTTTTAGGGCTTCACGACAATTCTGCTTTTTGGGGTCGGCTCTAGCGATTCGTCTCGTCAGTGTCCTTTGGGGTTCCTGTAGATTTTGTGAAAAGGAAGACGGTAACCTCTGGACGGCACGGAAACATTTAAAAGAGTTCCCGAACAGACGACTTGATGAATGACATTCTTTAAAAAATAATCGTACGGGCAGAGCTCAAGAGCACCCCATAAAGCTGTTTAATCTTCCCTTACGTGGGTGAGTTTGACAGCTAAGTTTATCAGGTGTTTTGTCAATTCCTGGAACGAGATACTTAAAGAAGTCACCCTAGACATGGCATGAAATAGTCTATAATACGCCTCAATTCTGTGCTGAATTAAAGACAGTTAGTTGAAGCCTAGATTTAGGTAGTATCGGCCTCCCGAGTTTGCTCTTCCGAGTAGCTTGGTGTTATGAAACTAATGTCCATTATTTGTCTGCTTTTTGTTTATCAATATTTCGTTGTCACTATTGAAAAAGAAAAAGCTCTTCCTTAATGAGATCCACTCTTATCTACGTAACCTCTTTCATCAGTTTTCCATGTCATATCAGTTTATCTCATTCTACCCTATGGTCATTTTATTTGCGTTTTTGCAATTTTACGCCCCATCTTGATGTTCGCGCTCCCTTAATATTGCTTGCAGTCGCTGTAACCTTTCTGTTTTCTAGCTGCCCTTTTTGAACGATCGGAAACATAACTTGGGTTCCACATCCGAACTGATCATAGCAGGAGAGCAAGGAGGTATTTAACGGTCTTTGATTCCTCGACCTACCATATATTTTGACTCCGAAAAAGTTACAAAGAAGATTATGCGTACTTTTGCCCTCTCCCGCCCGACTCAGTCCTCATTTTACCTACTACGCTCATACACGTCTCACTTGACGAGCAGTCTCAATTCAGCATCAAGTGCTGGGCAGCTGAGAAGCTGTTTAAAGTCCGATGCACACAGGCCTTAGACGGCCATGGAGGTCGAGATTGCCGGACTTCATTTCATTGAAGTCTGAGCAGTGCTAATTTTAGCCACTAACAGCTACTTCATATTTGATATAACTGTGTACAAAAGGCCTGGTGCAAGTCATGATGGTCGTCATTGTCCAGCCTCATTTCTGAAATGTTATAGGAACTGACTTTCAGCGACCATCTAGGAAAATTGCGGGTTTTTTATGTCAGTGGCAGTTTAGTAAGCGAGGAACAACAGATGCGATTGCTGCAACAAAAATGTTATTTGCCTGACGTCTGCGCGATCCTCAAGTTAATCGAAGTCAGCATAAGAGCCAGCTGCGCGAAAGTGTAGCAGAAGCACAAGGATGCCTCGGAAGTCGTTAGGTACTTCTTCCCCTACTTTCAGGAAGCAGACAGTTAGGGCAAAAGACCCCGAGCTTACTGAAAAAAACGGATGCCCGAACATGTACCATCAGGGAGAAGGACTGATACCACCTCTGTCGCAGCTCATTTGGCGGGATCCGGCAGCGCCTTTACGTCCGAGGTGGTCAAAATCATCTTGAAAAGTGTCAGTCAAGTGAGCCACGAGCAGTCTAAATCATGGTTTTTGGTGAGGTTTGGTCCTGCAGCCACAGTTGATGAATGTTGTACCGTTAACCTACTGAATTATTTTTGAGCAGGCGAAATTACGTTAGAATAGCGTTAATTGCACTGTCTAGACGGAGTGCACACTGACCTAGCTTCTAGTTGACCATACAGTCACTTTCCTTCTTAATCAAGCGAGTGTCTAGGCCGTGTGTGTCGACGACTCTACTCCTTTCCGACCCCATTTCAATGAGTACGTATGGCCAAGTTACGTTACCGGATGTGCTTCTGCGGGGCGCTCCATACGTGTTGCCTTTACGAATAATGCCGTTGTATTCAACAAAATTTTACTAATGGAGCGCATTAACCAGAACACTTCTCAGGGAGCAGTTGCTTGGTGAGGTACGTAGGCCGGGCTTGCGAAAAGCGCAGGATATTCGTTTCTGTGTGCTGCTTTCCTGCTGTATATTCACCGACATTTTCATTATCAGTGATATAGATCAACTTGCTGGTCCGTTGGCTGACATGTTTGTGGTACTGTTTGTTGACCGTCATTAACTGGATACGATTCAGCTACGTGTCAAAGGAAAGTTACTCCCCAATATGCTTCACCTCGTTTAGGAGTGCATTCGAGCACAAACCCCACCGAATGCTGTATTATTTCGCTGTTGTGGTGCGGTTTATGCCTACGGAAGTCGCAGACCTAATGACTCCAGTTGTTCAGAAAAAAGCTGGGCTGGTTTTCATTACCTTCGTTAATGTCGATTTGCTTATCACAAGCACCCAGTCCAAATCGGTAATTCGGTCTATTCGGAAAATAGATCTGCGTAAAAACAGTTCTTTTACCACAATCCCAGTCGTCCATGTGAATTCATTCCAAAATTTCTTGGGGTGTGAAACCCTTCGGATCGCACAATCAACAGCACTCTCCGTCTCGTTCACCAAATGACTCACAGTTTCATGAGCTACTTATTCACTTTCGTTACTGTCTTCGTGACTATTTATCAGTTTGTTCTTCGTCCTTGTCGCGATCACCCATAATTTTCTTTGAAAATTTTGCGGAGCTACCTTGGCAGTGAGTTCCCACATTTTATCGGTCGGCAGCTTTCCCTTGAGATTTTCTCTTTATCGTAAACCCCGGCGGTTTCCGCCCACTGTTCTACGTGTACACTTTAATTTTTGTATCAGGCATTCGAATTCAAATTTTTTTTAACAACCTTCGCTAGTTCGAATATGGCTTTCTTAGCCTTCCCACCTTTCCATTGGTCTGCACTAAGGCCCCTCCCATAAAACTCCGATTGCTACCATTCCCGCATCACAGGCGCTTAGGGTTTCCTTACAGCCAGCGTAACTGCAGGACCAAACCTGACCGTTCGTTAATAAACTGTCTATAAATAAGTGCGATGCTATCCCCCTCCATTTTTCCTATTGAGAATGTTCTTGGACGGAGTAATTAACCAAAGTGGAGATCGTAGACAAACATCGTAATCAGTGTCAATAAGTAAAATTACGGAAGGATCATCCGCCAATCATCAATAATGGCCGTCAACGTGCAGAATAATCGAGGCATACATGCGTAAAGCTGTCAACCGGCGGGATAATTTGTTTTTCCTCTCAAATTGAAGAGCCAGACTGCGACGTTTTTTTCTTAATGTGGCCTCAGGTCACTGAGCCCACCATGCTGTGGGGCACACGGTGGACAACATCGTTCGCAACGGCCGAAATGTCACAAGTGAGCGTTGGTTGTACTACAGCCTACTCCTTGCCGTCGTGAGTTCGAGTGCCACAGAGGCCGCCGAGTTTTTCAGCCTCGGGTCGAAAAGAAGTATTCAAAATCCTCCAAGGCACCTTTTAATTCTAGAATCTGTAAATTGTGTTTCGCGAAAAAGGAAAATGTGATGGTAGCTCCCGGTGATTTGTCCTTTAGCGAAGAGGAGTTATGAAAATAATACCCACAAATTACCACTAAGAGGCTATTAGGCACAAGAATGAGACCTGGGAGAGACAGTGAAAGAACCTAGTAAGAATAATAATAATAATAATAATAATTTTAATGGCAAGGGAGAGAGCTCAGGGAATCCGCACTCTCAATAAAATATTCACGAGAATAAATCTGCGTCAGGAAGGGGTATGGAGGAACTGGACATATCCTGACGGTAGTCGGCGACTATAAGGACTGATCGGCAGGTAAGAACGAATCGTCACTATGGTGCGTGTGGAAATGATAGTTACCTGCAGACCTAGGGTAAGACCAACGGTGAGAGTGAAGTCACGACGTTCCAGCAGCCAGAACGGAATCCTGGTGAGGATGGACACCCAGCTAAAAGGAGAGGTCTATTACGTGCGCATCACGATGACCACGGCTCTTTGACTGAGAGGCGGGTCGAGGGACAAAGTGTTCCCCGAAGCCCACGATGCACACCGTGAAGAGGTGGCCAATTCTAATGTGAGATTGTGACGGATGGAACCATACACAAAAAAGAATTTGCGAGTGGACAAGGCAATTTTGAGACAGTCTCCTAAATCCTCGACGGGCTGTTTTCGAGGTTGACCCAGTCTGAGTTGAAATAAGGGCATAGACCTCTCTTAAAAAGAGATGAACTATTCGACGTAACAATTCTGACTGACAAATTATCCTTAATAGAGTGTTCCTGAAGGGAAAAAGGACAGAGCGCTTAAAGGTGGGAAGCTGGCGGGGGAATGATCAAGGAAAAAATGCGAATGCTGTA
Organism: Spirometra erinaceieuropaei; assembly: GCA_902702965.1. Taxonomy (NCBI): domain Eukaryota; kingdom Metazoa; phylum Platyhelminthes; class Cestoda; order Diphyllobothriidea; family Diphyllobothriidae; genus Spirometra; species Spirometra erinaceieuropaei. Next base: position 284,591 of record CACRXP010000433.1, on the reverse strand, counting down.
AAAGCGACTAACAGGAGTAACGGGTGTTTTTCGAGGAAAACTGGGACTATTGCTGATACGGGAAAGGAGGCAGAGGTCAGCTTTCAGTCACCGAATCCATAGAAATTTTGGGTTGCCTAACTGAATATGTTCGAGTAGGACGTATTTAATGTGTCGTGCCTATGCGTTTTCTAGTAAAATGCCTTTGGACATGTTTTGTTAAAGGACAGCCAGACTTGTTCATTAAACTAAAGAATGGACTGCAATATTCAAGACCGGGGAGGGCAAACATTCCATAGTGTCTTACGTTAACTTCATGCAGGTTGAAATTTCAATAACTATACCCACAAATCCGGGCAGCTCTAGTCATACTTTTGTAGGCATTTGTCAAGTGATCTAGATTATTGGTGTAGAATAAACCTTATTCTTTGGTGGTCTAACATTCAGTCATAGGTGTGCCCTGGAAAATCACTGGTCGGAAGGGGGTTTTACGTCCAAAACATATGTAGTGACATCTAGAAAGGAAGCTTTTCATTAGCCATATTGAGCCCCACGCAGAAAGAGCAAGAAGGCCAAAATGGATTTGTTCCAAGCAGTATTGGACTGTAGATTTAAAGAGAGAATATCAACGTTTGAGATCATCAGCATAAGCAAAAGGCTGGACGTGTTCAACTGCCAATAAAATATCATTGATGTAAGACGAGAAAAAAGTGACTTAATATAGCGCCTTGGAAGACACCACTGCCATCGGGAACTGAGGACCCCACAAAGATACTTTGCTATTGATTTGATAAGTACGTTCTCTTGAAGTGATTATATGAGACTTTGAAATACTAGAGCCCCCAATTTACCTATGTGACACTTTATTGAAAGCTTTATTAAGGGGAAATAAGTAACGATCACATAGGGGTGATACTATGATGAGAATCACTCAGACTCAGGAAAGGCATATGACACGCTCCACGCGGGCTACCATGCAAAACGTATATAGAGCTGAGTTAGGAAATTGGTTGGTTATACAAAAATCAGTAATTTAGATCGCACCCTCTTTTAAACCGTCTATCCATAGTGGACGTTTTGTGAATCTCCCGATAATTTTGAACGCCAGGGTGAGAACCAGATTTAAACGGTGAGATGATAATAACAATTTTTCTAATCTAGGGGACCATTTAACAAAGAACGGCTACCCAAATAGTTTCATCAGCCGCTGCATACGCATGCACCCACGACGGACAAACGAAAGAGCGACACCAACAATTTGGCACTCCCTACCGTACATAAAGAATGTGTCCGAGGCACCAGAACGCCTTGCGTCAGAGCTAGGCGTGGGCATCCCCCATTATCCGACGGCTACCATTCGTAGCAGGATCATGAAAATGAAGGATCGGCTGGACGCAGGTGAACAGTAGGGCGTAGTCTATCAAATCCCGTACCAAAACTGTCCTTGCTACTACACAGGCCAGACAGGACGACGTCTCAGCTCACGAATACTTGAGCACAAACGGACCGTTCGAAGAGGCGACCCACTATCTCAAGTTGCCATTCAAACACTGGAGGAGAGCCACTAGTTAGACTTCGCCAACAGGCGGATATTGGCGCGAGCCGGCAACACGAGGGGCGAAAACTCTTAGAGGCGTGGGTGTTGGACACCAACTCTATCAATAGACACATTGATTTACCTGCGTGTTATCACTCACTCCGTCCACAGAGGCAGGTGGCTTGGCTCACATCGCCGCGAAGTACAAACGGCGTCACCCCGCTGGGGGACCATTGTGGGACAGGCAGCACCAACCAGACCTAGTCATTGACGTATTCCCCTCCGCGCACGGAACAACGATATAAGTGTTCACGCGTTGCTACATTCTAGCGGTCTCTGGTGATGAACTCCAGTTCGAGTTCGAAAGCTCAGGTCAATAAATCTACCGTCCAAGTGATCGTGCCTTCGTCTTCTTTTAATAATCATAATTATTTATTTAATGCTAGTTTACAGGCATTGTCAAGGGAAGCGATTAAACACAAATCCGACTAGCAGTGAAGGAAAACAAGAACCTGGGATGCGCATATTCGCTTCCAATCGTGATTACATGACAGTTCGACCATCGGTTTCGATGATGTCCACCGTGTGCCCCACAGTGGCAGCAGCAATGGGAGCAGGGACGGTGACTTACGCAGGGGTTTATAGTGCCGGTAGACTTGCGTAGCATCTACCTACACTCTCTCCTCCTCCCCCGCCTGGACCCGGTGTCAAGACAGAGTCAAGAAGACCGGAGACGAGGGAGGCCGCAGGTGGATGGCTCGGACGGATCCTCACCTTGGCGTTCCACCACACCCCCTGGTCCACACAACAAATAACCAGGATTTCAACCAACACAACAGAGATTTGGAGGCTGGCACGGCCGAAGCCGCACCTGGGCGTGCCGCCAACGCCTGGCTCGGACCCCACACTGTGGTGGGAATGCCATAAAGGCCACATTAAAAAGGAGCCATTGCAGCCTGACTCTCAGACCGCCTCCAATGAAGGAGGAGGTCCAAGGTACCCCGTCAGTTGGCAACCTTCCAATCCACGGCTTTTAGCGCACCGCGATAGCTTCAAGCGCGTCAGATTGTTTATAGTGAGGAGAAAGTGCGCTGAGTCGTCGACCTCACTCTCCCTTCCCATCCCCACACCCCAGCCGCTGTCCGAGCCGGTCAGAAGACTGGAGTGGGGAATGGGCGCGGTGGCTGACATGGTCGACTGACCATGTCTGCGCGCGCCACAGCACGACCTGGCCCCCCATACACACACAAACATCAGGATTTCACACAACGGGGGTTGAACGGCGTGTCTCTCACTTGCGTGAGAGGGCCGTGAAAGGTGCTGTTTCAGTTCGTCCCCAGCCCACCAGTCCGCCACTACACACAACACACACACACACACAACGCGACGAACTGCGTGAACCGAGAGCGGGCGTCAATCAGCAACCTTCCTATCCATGACGCTTGACGTGTCGGAATAGCCTGGGACTCAAGTCACCCGTGCAGCCGAAGCCGCATGGGGACCGAGTCGAGATGCACACTTCCCACTTGCGTGGGAGGTGGCAGTTGGGTGCATGAGGTGTGTGAGTGTTGTTTTTTGGTGGGGTGATGGTGGTGGTGGAGGAGGTAGGGAGTGAGTAAATGCGTGGTGTGGCCGGCGGTTGTCTACCGCAGGTCGTCGTGGATGCGCATGTGGCCGAATAGGCTCATGCGATGCCTGAAAGTGCGAGGACAGTGTGGGCAGTTGAGACGAGCTTGATGGGTATAGGTGGGTGCTCCAGGCACTGGTTCGCCAGTCTCTGTGCGATGGATTCGCAAGTGACCGACCAGGCCGATGCGTGAGGTGAATGTGCGTGGACAGTGTGGGCATGAGAAGTCGGCGGTGTCAGTGTCAGCTACAGAGGAGGCGGTGGTGGTGGTGGTGGTGGTGTCGCGGACGGATGGAACGAGAGTGGGGGTGTGCACGGTGGATGTTTTGGATGTAGTGGGTGTGTCGGGAATGCGGTCAAGGCCGCTCTCGTGGATGCGCATGTGGCCGAAAAGGCCCATGCGATGCGTGAAGGTGCGAGGGCAGTGTGGGCAGTGGAGGCGAGTGCGGTGGGTGTAGGTTAGTGCTCCATGCACTGGTTCGCCAGTCTCTGTGCGATGGATTCGCACGTGACCGACCAGGCCGATGTGTGAGGTGAAAGTACGGTCGCAGTGAGGGCAGGTGTAGTCCTGATCCTCATCCCTGGAGTCGGGGAAGGTGGTGGTAGTGTCGGTTGCTGTGCGTGGGACAGTCGCCTGAGCGGCCGCCGTTGGAGCAGTGGGCGAGGAGGAGGAGGAGGAGGAGGAGGAGGAGGAGGAGGAGGATGATGATGGAAGTGGTGGGTTAGTTGGCGGCGGAGAGGAGGAGGGAGAGGCAGGCGGGGGGACGATGGTTGGTGCCGTTCGAGAGGCGCAGTTAATCCGAAGATGTCCAACAAGTCCGATTCGAGCCCGGAATGTCCGTTGACATCGAGGACACGTTGGAAGCGGTTGTGCGGCGGCGTTGCTTACTGGGCGAAGTTGTGATTTGCGGGCTTCACGTTTCGCTTTGGCGGCAGCGATGCGGTTGGCTTCGTAGATCGCAGCGCCTGTCTTCACTGTCCTCCTCCAGGTCGGTCGATCGAGTGCGAGCTCCTCCCAGTTGGTGGGGTTGATTTGCAGGCATTTCAGGGAGGACTTCAGGGTATCCTTGTATCGACGAATTGGGCCTCCTTGACGGCGAGAACCCGTCGCGACGTCTCCGTAGAAGAGTCGTTTGGGTAGTCGCTCGTCGTCCATGCGCACCAGGTGGCCGCTCCAGCGCAGCTGAATTTGCCTCAGTATGGCTTTGATGCTGAGGATTCCCGTCCGTTCCAGCACATCAGTGTCGGGGATTCGATCCTGCCACTTCAGCCTCAGGATGCGACGAAGACAACTGAGGTGGAAGTGGTTCAGACGACGTGCCTGCATTGCGTACACCGTCCAAGTCTCCGCTCCATACAGTAGCGTCGGCAGGATGACGGCCTTGTACATCTTCACCTTCGTGCTCAGTTGGAGACCATGACGATTCCAAACTGTGCTTTGGAGGCGACCGAAGGCTTGACTGGCTTTCGAGATCCTGTTGGCGACTTCGTCGTCGATCTTGGTGTTGCGGGAGAGAGTACTGCCCAGGTACGGGAAGTTCTCCACCACTTGCAGGTGGGTCCCATTCACGCTGATTTGCGGCGGCGCGTTGGGGGCTGTGGCCGAGGTGGGTGGCGGTTGGTGCATCACCACCGTCTTCTGTGTGTTGATGACCAGACCGAAGTTCTCGCAGGCGGCGGAGAACAGGCCCATGCTCCGTTGCATCTCCTCTTCCGAGGTGGTGTTCAGGGCGCAGTCGTGGGCGAAGAGGAGTTCGTGCACGGTGGTTGTGGATACGCGCGATTTGAAGTGCATCCGCCGTTGATTCAGGAGGTGACCGTCCGTCCTGTAGGCGATGCGGATCCCGGGGCGTTCGTCGCGGTAGGCGTCCATCAGCATGGCAGAGAACATAAGACTGAAGAGGGTAGGCGCCAGTACGCAGCCCTGCTTCACTCCATTGGTCACTGCGAATGCCTCTGAGACAGCTCCGTTGTCCGTGACTCGCGCCATCATACCGTCGTGCAGCTGACGCACCATCTGAGTGAATCGCTCCGGACAGCCGAATTTCTGCATGATCTTCCACAGTCCTTCACGATTCACCGTGTCGAAGGCTTTCGTCAGGTCCACGAAGGTAGAGTACAGGTGGGTCCGCATCTCCTGACACTTCTCCTGAACTTGACGGGCGGCGAAGATCATATCCGTGGTACCACGATGACAACGGAAGCCGCACTGGCTTTCCGGCTGAAGGCCCTGTTCCAGATCGTTATTGAAGCGGTTGAGGAGGATTCGTGCGAAGATCTTCCCGGCGATGTTCAGCAGGGAGATGCCACGGTGATTGTCGCAGACTTGGCGATTCACTTTGCGCTTGTAGAGATGCACGATGGTTGCGTCTTTGAAATCTTGCGGGACTTCACCTTGACGCCACATCTCTTGGAAGAGCGCAGTCAGGTGATCCATTAGTTGGGGACCTCCGTGCTTGTAGACCTCAGCAGGGATCGCGTCCGATCCGGGTGCTTTCCCGCTGGAGAGCTGCTGCACGGCCCTGATGGTCTCCTGGAGAGATGGCGGGAGGTCGAGGTCCACGTTGGTCTCCACATGCGGCAAGCGCTCGATGGCGGCGTCGGAGATGACGGAGGGGCGGTTGAGGACGCCTCGGAAGTGCTCGGCCCATCGCTGCAGGATTTGCGTTTTCTCAGTCAGGAGAGTGTTGCCGTCGGCGCTGAGGAGAGGAGCAGTGCCCTTCGTCGGCGGACCGTAGACAGCTTTGATCGCAAAGAAGAAGTTCTTCCATTCGTTGCGGTCCACGTACCCTTGGATCTCCTCAGCTTTGCGAGCAGTCCAGCGTCCTGCATCTCGCGCAGTCGTTGCTGAAGCTGGCGGCGACTGCGGTAGAAGGCAGCTTTGGTGGCATCAGTGGGGTGGTATGTGTAGGCTTTGTGTAGGCGGTTCTTCTCAGCTAGCAGATTTCTGATGGCGGCGTCGTTGTCGTCGAACCAGTCCTGGTGTTGGCGGGGAGCGCGACCGAGGACGGCGAGCGCCGTCGACTGGACCGTGTCTCGCAGTTGACACCAGCGGTTCTCCACGGAGGCGTTCTCGGCAGCGGTGGCGTCGTCGGCGGCAGCGATAGGAAGGTTTTGAAGAAGAACACACGATCGCCGGGACAAGAGCTTTATTAGCCTGACGTTTCGGATTCCTGCTCGAATCCATCATCAGAGACATAAGCAGATAAGGGTGGTTCATGCACATGTGGCTGCAGTATTTATAGGATGCCATAGCCATGCCACTGCATACCTATGAATGTTCACGGCTCCCTCCCCTTCATCAGGGATCGTTGCACGTGGCGTGATGGTCGATATTCGCGTCGTCAATTGTTGCAATTTCATCACGTGCGTTGGATGTTGGTGTGATGATTGCTCGACCATCTGACGCGCTGACCCGGGTGTTGGGAAGAGTGTTTATCAGGGCGCTCCCCGCGTGGCCAATTTCTCCGCCTAGACGAAGACTCAGCACGCTGTATTGAATGGGAATATCATTGCACTTGTTAATAGACTGGGGGCCAGTGAACCATGACTCAAGCAGCTCCCGGCTAACGCGGTTGTCACCTTTTGCGAGAATTTCGGCCTCGTCAAATTTGAATGTGTGGCCGACACCCGTCGAATGAGCCGCAACTTGAGAGCTGGCGTCATTTCTCCGCACTGCTGCAGCGTGTTCGGCCATTCGCGTTCGGAGCTGTCTTCCGGTTTCTCCGACGTAGTTGCTTTGTCCGCAACTGCACCAGATCCGATAAACAACTCCAGACGTTTCTTGCCGTGGCAGTGGGTCTTTTGGTTTCATCAGTTGACGCCTGATGGTTGCCTCTGGCCTGTGTGCAACTCCAACCCCCAGCGGTGCGAGAAGGCGGCCAACAGCTTCCGACACGTTCTTGACATATGGAAGTGCTCGCCAAACTTTGGTGTCCCTGCGGTTAGGCCTTTCGTCCATTTTGCGTATGCACCGGTTGACAAAGTTGCTCGGGTAGCCATTGGCTTTGAATACCCGTCGGAGGTATTGTAGTTCAGCAATTTTGTCTTCCGGCTCACTGCGGTGCGTTTCGACATGCCGATAGAGCGTCCTTACACAACTGCGTTTGTGGCTGATTGGGTGGTTACTGTTGAAGTTCAGTACTTGCATCGTATTTGTCGCTTTCCTGAACACTTTGGTCTTTAGTCCACCACAATCCTTGCGGCATACGAGGACATCCAGGAAGGCCAGCTGGTTGTTCTCTTCCTCCTCCATCGTAAATTGTATGTCCGGGAAGACCGCATTCAGACGTTCCTTGAATGTCAGCAGTTGATCCCGATCGATAACGACGAAGGTATCATCCACATACCGGGCCCAGAACGTCGGTTTGTGGTGTTGGAAGACCAGCGACTCCAACCGTTGCAGGACCGCCTCGGCGATGAATCCCGAAATCGGCGAACCCATTGGTGTGCCTTTCACCTGTTCGTAGATTGTCCCGTCGAACGTGAAGTACGTCCTGAGACAGAACTTCAGCAGCTGAAGGACTTGGGCGCGTCCAAGACGATTCTCCGTTTCATCGTATTTGCTTTGCGGAAGCAGCTTGATTGTCTCGATCGCCAGGTCCTGGGGAATAGAAGTACAAAGGGATGTAACATCAAAAGATACCATGACCTCATTTGGATGGAGGCTTACCCCTTTGAGTTTCTCCAGGAATTCTGCTGACGAAGAGACCGTGGTGTCTGACTCAGCGGTCAGGAACTTGAGACGCCGGAACAGCCACTTAGCCAGTCCGTACGTTGGAGTACCTTTGAGCGACACGATGGGTCGGAGAGGAGCGCCGTCTTTGTGCACCTTAGGGAGGCCATAGAATCGGGCCAAAGCCGTATCTTGGGGTCTCGCCATGCGTCTGTCGGTCGGTGTTATTGCACCTGAGTTCTTCCCAACACCCGGGTCAGCGCGTCAGATGGTCGAGCAATCATCACACCAACATCCAACGCACGTGATGAAATTGCAGCAATTGACGACGCGAATATCGACCATCACGCCACGTGCAACGATCCCTGATGAAGGGGAGGGAGCCGTGAACATTCATAGGTATGCAGTGGCATGGCTATGGCATCCTATAAATACTGCAGCCACATGTGCATGAACCACCCTTATCTGCTTATGTCTCTGATGATGGATTCGAGCAGGAATCCGAAACGTCAGGCTAATAAAGCTCTTGTCCCGGCGATCGTGTCTTCTTCAAGACTGCTTCCTGGGACTCGTCTTTTCGCTTCTATTGGCGATAGGAAGGTTGCCTAGCCGTTGAGCTAGCTCATTGCTGAAATGGAGATGGTGAGCGGGCAAAGACAACAAGGCAACATTCAGCTTACCTGTGGGTCGCTTACCTTGTGGTCTCCTGCGAGGCTCTAGGCGAATACGCATCTTCGAGATGACGAGGCGATGGTCGGTCCACCCGTCAGCACCCGCGATCGCGTTCGTCACCAGCACGTCCCGCTGATCTCGCCTCCGGACTAGGACATAGTCCAGCAGGTGCCACTGGCTCGACCGAGGATGCCTCCAGGCGGCCTTCTCTCGCTCCGGCAGACAGAAGAACTTGTTTGTCAGGATAAGGCGGTGTTCTGCGCAGGTGCGAAGAAGCAGCAGACCATTGTCGTTTGAGCCGCGGAGACCGTGGGGACCCAGCACTCCTCTCCAGGCAGTATGGTCTGTGCCGACGCGGGCGTTGAAGTCGTCAAGGACAATCAACTTGTCCGCCTTCGGCACAGTCGCCAAGAGGGCGTGCAGGTCCTCGTAGAATTTGTCTCTGACGGCGTCGGGGTTGGTAATCGTCGGAGCGTAGGCGCTGATGATGGTGGCGAATTTGCCTCCCCAGAGAGGCAGGCGAAGGCTCATCAGGCGATCGTTGATGCCCTGCGGCGAACAGGGCAGTCGTCCCACGATGTCGTTCCGAATGGCGAAGGCGACGCCCGCGTCTCGTCGCTCTGCCCTGGGTCGACCGCTCCAGAAGAAGGTGTAGCCGGCACCTACCTCCTCCAGTTGGCCTTGTTCGGAGAAACGGGTCTCGCTGAGTGCGGCGATGTCCACCTTGTAGCGCGCCAGTTCTCGTGCCACTAGCGCCGTCCTCCGCTCCGGTCGGTTGCTCCTCGGATTGTCTAAAAGGGAACGAACATTCCAGGCTGCCAGAGTGAGCGCGCTCACCCTGCTAGTCTGGTGACAACGAGTGGGGCGACGGAAAGGAGATGGAAGATGATTACATACCAGTTTGGTAAATACATCTGTACACAGATAAGGACAACCACCGCTATTAAAATGGTACTTGCGTGACTTTCACGGAGTATTCAGGTCAGGTTCGGACTCTCGAGGGAAAACAGGCTTCACAGAAATCATCCAAACATTTCTTGAAAAGCTGCAGGGTGAGACCTCCACGACTAATTCGGGGAAATCATTCCAACTCTTCACTACCCTCTGTGAAAAACATTCAGAGCGGAGGTTCAGCCTAAACCTTTTTGAGCGTAACTTCATCTAGTGGCCACGAAGATTGGACGGAAGGTGCCAATAAAACATGTCTTCAAAGCTCGTTCCATGTTGAAGGCCATGTATCATCTTGTAAACCACGAGGTAATCACCTCTTTGCTGTGTGTAACACAGAGAGAATAAGTCGAGGGAGTTCAGTTCCTCTACACACGATTGGTTTTTAAACCTTTTGCCGACTCTGCTACACAGCTTTGAACTTTTTCGAGGCATGTTTGGTCGTTTGCTAGCCATGACCGTAACGCTAGTATGCCGTATTCTAGATGGGGCTGAAAAGGTTCCCTTAGCTCTCCAAAAAGTCTTTTAACAAAATATTTAAATATCTGCGCGTCCCACAAGAAGTAAACGGTCGAAGTTTGCTGTAGGTTGGTGTAAATCTTGATCTCTGTCTTGTAAAAAGGTGTAATCCAGAAATACATCGACACCTAGTGTCAGGGGTCGAACTCCTTCCGCGTGAAAGATCGGTTACTATTGAACTAACCTTTCCAGTATAATTAGCTTGCTTCGCAGGGACTACTGCAGAGATTTAAAAGGATATTTTTACCATTAACATGATATTCAAGCACCTCATCGAACATTATGCTTGGATGGTTTATGCCAAGTGTGCTCGGAAAGCCATCAATCCTTGTTCACAGACGTGGTCGACATATCTTCTTAATAATACGGAGGTTCGAGAAAAGAAAGGTACAACAATTGCATGCATACATGTACGTATTTGAAGGGTTGACGGCAGAGCCCTTGATGACCCAATATATGAGCTTGTTAATCTCACACTGCAGGAAAGGATAGGTAGGTCCCAGTTGCCTACTGGTCGCAGAGGCGACAAGGAGCAGGCCCGCAGAAACAGTAAAGACAATAAAAGGACGGTGGTATGAACGATAACTGTTTAGCCCAGTCGTTATCGCAGTATTTTAGGATACCTGGGAATTCGGTTTTGCCTGTAGCGAGTATAGTTTGAAAATCCATTTTTTCCGGTCGTTTTAATGTTAAAGGCGGGTTATCTGGCGAGGTTTCCTTAACTTTGTCACGTGGGTCCAGCGAGAAACATCTCGATGCCCTTTGGTGATGGGAAAACCTATGTTAACATAAGACCACCTGGAGGTGAACATATACCCCCTACGCCCTAATTCGCATTTCTCTTCGTTCTAGTATTAATATCTAAGTGACAAAGGGTCACAATGGTCAATAATCTAGAGATCCGCTGCAAATGTGCTGAGTGGTCATATTGTAAATCTTTCACAAAAATATGATAAATATATTGATCACTGAATACTTTGAGCAGGCAATTATGTTTGAAATGCGGAAATCATCACGGTTTTGTGGTCTTTAGTTGTCCGCATCACAGCGTCGGTACGTTGGTTATTTGTTTTTGCTGACTTTACTAACCTTCGTAGGTTTATGGACTCTAAGGAAAATAGCCAAGTGTTTAACTGGAAAGTAGAACAATCACAATCTCGCAAAGCATTCGTTTCATCAGAGTTCAAGTTTGTCAAGAACGGAGTAAGCCGCTTGGATTTTTTAATTTTTTTTTCCAGAAACCCACTTCTGTTAAGCTGAATTTGGACCTCGCAGACCTTGAACGTCTCACCTCCGCCTTTGAGGCTATTCAAAAGGAGCTGGAAGGCCTTAGAAAGGATGGTCATTGATCTTTAGAAATTCCGTTACTGAGATGGCTGAATCTTCCGTTGAACCCCTTGACTTTTACCACTTACTTGATGAACTTGAATCTGACAATAGTGGATCCTGTGCAAATGTCATCCGTAAGCTACGAGAGCACGAAGTCGCTGCGTACCAAGCCGGTGTGGGTGGCCCGACAGGTGGGCTGATTGCTAATTTCATCGCCCTTCTCGATGAAAGAGTTGCGGACAAAGAGCTAGAAATTGAGAAAGCCTGTAGTCACAACTATCAGAGTTTCGTGGACTCGGTTAAGGAGTTGTTATGTGTGCAGGAGGAGGCTGAAAAACTTCAAAGTACACTCAGTGAAATACGTTCCAGTATTTTGGACGAGGTGCAGAAGGTGCGACAATTGTACACGACTTGGTTACCTCTTTTACTGTTCTTCATAAGGACATTTAAACGTATCTTTAGACGGCGTCGTCCTTCCTTCTAGCTTAACCGAATTTCCCCATATGTAGACGTATAATTAACTGAGAAAGCCTCATCTATCCTCTTTAAGTTTCTGTCCCTTTCTTGTATCCTTTAGAAACCGGAAATAACCTACCTAGCCACCATTCAACTGCTGTATCGCGACTCCTTTTCTTAGATACGCAGCAGATCGTTTTGCTCTTATTCTATGTTTCCATAATTTAAATTTTGGGTAACTGTTCCACTAGAGGTCTCTCGCTTTGTTCTCTTCTGAAACTTCGTATGTAATGCTACGCGTGCTGCCACTCTCACTTTTTATTTCGCCTACCACAACAGTAACCTGCAAACCTGGTTGTCTGCTCTGGTTTTTGGTGCCCCGTTTCAGTCGTCGAAAATGTTATTTTAGCTCTTTTTATGAACCTCTTTATGTAAGTGCTGCGTTTTTCCCGTGCCGTCAGACCATACCAACACTTGATTATAATATCTTTAGTTGAACGAATCCTTCACGGCCCTGTCTGCCTCCCAAAGTACTTTGGAGCAGATTGACCAATGTATTGCTGCCCTTCAAAATAGTCTGCCTGTTCTCGACCAGTACGAACGTATCGAGAAAAGCATTGCAGATGGGCGCTATTACCACGCACTGAAGACACTGGAACACCTTGAACACTACCAGCTGAAGTCAATCCAATCCTATACCTTCTCCGCGTGCCTTCTGAAACGCATTCCCGAATTGAGAGCGGAGATTAAGGTAACTCTGAGCAAATTCTCTCATAACACCGCAATATTTCTTTTTGACGCCAGCTTCAATTAACACCAGCATGAGGCCTGTTTGCCTCTATTTCATCTTCCAGGCACTCATAGCTGCTCAGACAGTAATTAAAGAATCAACCTCCAGACATTGGTCCTGCCGCACTCCTGCGATTTTTTAGTTCTGCCGATGTCTGTATCAGGTCAGAACTGTAACTGGTTGACCAAATCGAACTATCCGGACATTGACGTAACAGCACCTGGTATAAGTAGGAGGGGTTACCACATCTTCTGTCTTGCCCTTCCTCCTCCTCCTCCCTTATTCATTTCCTTGGCGTCCACGCGAACTGCAGCTTTGTTGGCCTTGGTCGCGTTAAAACACAGCTACTGGTACCATATCAAGCCAGAAAGCCGTTTACAAGAATACACGGCAATTCACTACTGTTCACTTAACTGTTAGCCGAAATTCCGGAATGTGTTTTCGATTAGGAGAAATTAATTAGGTGGGTCTGCAATACTGATTATCGTGCAACATAGTCGCAAGATGTTTCAGGCACGTCATCATGCCGGACCTCCGAATATGGTTCTTTTCGACCGCCTGCAAAGGCCACACAGCAAAAAAAGGCTACTTAGGTAGTGTGTGTGTTTCCTCATCACTTATCGATACTCTTGTGAATGAAGCATATACCAAAATGCCCCTTGCACACCCATTTAGTAGTATATCACGTCTTCAAATTTTATTCTCAAGGAATGGCTATCTTTCGACTTAGCAATTTTCATAATTACGAGATTTCTCCTGCAGGTAAATGTGAATAGTATCGTACCCGTGCGTCTACTAATGACCCTTATGAAGTGTGCGACATAGTCCATATCGATTGCAAAATGTTACGAGTACTATATGGTATCTCATTAATTGTATCGAATAATGTATGGTTTTCCTTGCACGGAAAGTATACAACTGGTGGTTTAAAAATCCAAGCACCAGTGCAGCTATAGGTTGGGTCTAAATTAGTCGAGAATCAAAGAGCTTTTTTAAAAAAATCGTGAGATAACCATCGAATATAACATTAAGAGGCATAGCCTATGAGTACAATATAGTATATTTTTGCATCTTCCTTAAAATATGTTCAAACCTGTAGGGGCATCTAGAACACTGGAAAATAGTCGTGCTACTTAATTATTTGTCTTAAAAATGGCGCGGTTTTTGCAGGCGATCGAAAAGATGCGCATTCTAAAGTTGGCATCCTTCAGTGACTGCAATACCTAGAGATTATACAACACGACAGTCAGTATTGCAGCCCCACCCAAATCATCCCTCCTATTTGAAAGCAGGGTTAAGAATTTCGGTTACCATTTCATGTGGTACGTCGCCTGCTGTATGTAGCCATTTCCCAGAAGTTTGCACCTTCGATCTTGAGGCATAACATGTTCTCTGATTTAAGTAATGCCCGTTCTTAGGCAATTTCCCTGCATATTTCTAGTCCGCCAGCCTAGCCCAGTTGACGGATTTTCTCGAAGAAATAAGAAAGCATTCCGTCCGCTTGGGAGCAATAACAATGCGCCGAATTGCAGAAAAAATTGGAATGAAAGATGACTTCCTTGCCAGCAGTGAGACGAAACAGCAACACAGTCATGACAACGGATCAACCTCAGATGTCAATGACTCCGACGAGTCGCACTGCAACCAAAAGAAACCAGGAAAATCCAGTTAGTTCTTTTACTTTTTCTTAAACCTGCCTTAACCTATTTTTTCTGGAGGGATTTTTGACATATCTGCTTCTGAGGACATAAATGCTCGACCGTTTTTGCTATGAAACTTCAGAAAACTACTGTCTCTTGTAGCAATTTCTCGTTTCTATACCTTAAAAATTCACGACATGTTCACTGTCTTGTCTACTACTATCAATCTCCCACTGGCGAGGGTGGTAGGTAATCGGCGTTTGCTAAATTATTCCGTGCGTAGAGGGGCTGGCGCTGTGTATGATTTATACAAAGGTGTTCCATCGCATCACGAAAATGCGTTCACGTATGTTTGTAAAGTTTGGTCTAAATCAAGAAGCGTGGTCGCTTTAAATGATGACCTTATTAGTTAGAAAAATGTTCTTCTCTAAAACTACGATACTGTCAACACACTTTATGTTAATGTCGTTTCTGTATCCTCATTTTTTGGCGACATGATTACTCGATTCTTTCACGCCTTAGAAAATGAAAAACCTTGAGGTCTGCAGTTGTAATGTTTATGCTTTTGAGAACGTCCCATCCGCTACTTGCCTTCCAAAACCAGTCCCCACTCTACTACATGGTTTGTGAAAAAATTTACAATTTCAAAAGGTATTGTCGAATTTCCTGTTTTTTTCCGGTTTGCCAGTCAATTGTCGCGATTGAAGCCCTAAATTGACTCCGTGCTTCCTGTCTATTACTTCTTCTTCCTTTGGGGCACGGCATCTTAATTTTTTGTTGAGTATTTTTCACTTAAAGCAATAACTACTGAAATAATTGCCTGCATACAGATTTTGCTGTCGCAATGACTTCCGGTGTTCCACCGGCTAAAAACTCACTCCACAAAGAGGCATAGAAGCACATTGATGCAACAACTTTAAAAATCTATTTGTTCTTCGTTAAGTCCTCTGTGTATTTCATCTTTTTATATGCTCTTTACCAATGGCAGAAATGAGTATAACTATGTCCTCTGACCACTTGGAACGCCATCATTTTTTGCATCACTTTGCAAGTCTCTTTTGTTGCGACGTCTTCTAAAGCCGATTTGGCTGGTCAAGGAGCACACAAAGTGCACTGATATGACCTAGGAAAGAGTAAAAGAGTGTTTCTCGTAAATGTTACTTTCAGCCCCCTCTGACCTCCGACATATCGTTCGTTATTTTGGTTGGCCACATGGAAGTAATGCGGCCGTCGCCCTTTGTCTTTGCAAACTGTGCTCGCATCATTGCTTTTTTTCTTGACCTATCCTTACGCTTGTCACTTGAGTGTGGTATGTGGTGATGTGACACTTAATCTCGCAATTTTTTGTCCAAATCTAACTTCTACTGTGGCTACTTGCTGAGTTTGCTTAATTCAAAGTCTTAATTTGAGTTGTGAACTGAGATTTCTGAATGGTCTCATCCGCTGCGGGCTGCGTGGGATAGATTCCGCGGTTTTTGTCTGGGTTGCTGGCCATCGACAGCCTTGCCGAACAGCATCCAACATTCTTCGGCGCGTTGCAAATTTAATTCAAGCTGGCCGTTCTTGTGTGCTGGTTGGCACCCACACTGGTACTGTCTGCTGATTAAAACACATCACTGGTGATGGCACCATTCATGCATCGTCATATGTGGTGTTGTAGACGTTTGGCGTTAGGTGGTTATCCACACTTGTCGGACCACCTCAGCCCATCCTCTTTTTCGCAAATTACATTAAAATGAAACCTTGTCGTGGGCTTATAATTTGTGAACTTGTGGTAATGCCTGTTGCAGTCGGCCTCAATGATGTCGCAGACCGGATCTCTCAATTCGTGTCGATCTGCGACAGTGGATCTGGAGAGCTTGACCCATTCTGGCTTTCGCCGACGTACACTGAGTTAACCAGGTCTTAAGTTGTCTAGGGGGTGTGGTGGTCCGCCTAGGTGCGGGTTTTCGCCGCGCCAACCATCCACACTCGTTCACCTCTTCTCTTGGTTTGGTCATGACGCCGGACCCTGTTGGGTGAGGAGAGAGTGCGATAGATGCAGCGCAAGCCCGCTATCACTTTAGGCTGACTCACGTGCAAGCCGCCGTCTCCCTGCTATGGAGCGCAAGGTGGACATCGTCGGCAACGACACTGGAACTGTTAGATACACACGTTACCTCGCCGAGGTTCTGAGGTAGTGTGCGTGCGCATACTTGTGTCACTTAGGTGACGGTAAGGGCAGACAAACCCCGTTTATTAACGTGCGAGGTTTTGTTCGACGTGTCCAGGTTGGCAACAGGGCCAAATTGAGGTGGACGATAAAGAAACTGCCTAAAGCGCCTAAGTCGTTCTTCTTGAATGGCCAAGGACACTTTCGCAATTTTGCCGCAGAGAGCGTCGACTGTCTCATTTGAGACGGAGTCAGTGTGCTTAACTCGAATTATGCTCCTCAACCGGCGATGAATCGGACACCTGCAACTAGCATGTACACACCTCTCCTAAAAACGCCTCATCTTGTTCTTAAATAGGGGCTTTGTTTCGGCACTTGCTTAGAGTTGGGCTGTCCAGATAGTGGGCGAATGGGATCATATTCTTGTCCAGTGTTAGACTGCTTTCATAATCGGAAGTGATTGAATTAGGTATGGTTACTGCCTGTTTAGCCAGGTCCGAATCGTTAAGTACCACGGTTAAGTTATCATTATCATGAAAATCCATTCAACACCAAAGAGCCGGAATGAGATAACCTCCGAAATGACGCGTTCGGCGAGTTCCTGTATGAAGTAGGAAAACAATGAGAACGCATTTAACTTTGTCAGAGCCCAGCATTTGACCGGTATGACAGTGGGTTGAAGCAGGGGAGCGAACTCTTGTTTTTCCGCTCGCTGGGCGTCAACGTCCGTCACCTCTGACCCCACCCTCTGTCCAAGGATTTATGAGGTGGCAACCACATCTCTCACCAAAACGACACAGAGATGGCAGAAGCCCCGGAAGGACGAGGCCGGGCTGTTAGGTTAAGTGCTGGCCACCATGCGTGTACGCAGGTGGCGGGTACTGGAACAGCCTTCAGAAGCGGCTTCTCCCGGCACCGTTGTACTATCCAGGCTCCACTCACGATTGATCGCCCCAACATTGAAACTAAACCTTGACGGCTCGCATCGTTTCCATTCCATTCCTGTGTCTACTGACACCTCTGGCGGAGGGATGGGTGGCAGAGGAAGGCAGCTGCGCGTGACTGGCAACTATATACTTCCTTCTGTGTGGGATATACTACTGTGTAAGAGGATTGTTTATTTTCAACTTGTCTTATTCACACTGGGGTGTGATGGCATGCCCAGATGCATGCTCTCGCCGCGCCACTTGGAGTCCAGACCCTCCCTTGTTCTTGCCGCATAAAATCCTGGTTGGTGTGCGTTGTGAATCGGGGGGTGTGATGGTACACCGAGGTGCGGGTGTTCTCACCGCTCTTCTTGACTTGACCATGACGCCGGAGCCTGTTGGGGGAGGAGAGAGTGCGATAGATGCAGCGCAAGCCTGTCATCACTTGAAGCTGACTCACGCGCCTCTCGCCGCCTCTGTCCTCACCCGGCAAACAGTGGACCCAGTCGACAGCGGCGCACGAACTGTTGGATTCACGCCTGTTACCTCGCCGTAGTTCTGAGGTAGTACGCGTGCGCATGTTTGTGCAAACTCCTTTTATTGACGTGGGAGGTTTTCTTAGATATTAGACCCTATACTTTTTTTGAGAACGCGCTTTTTATTCTGCAGAAAGGTTAGCAAAGTTCTTCTTCTTCTACTGTCAGCAGATGTGGCGAACTGTCTGTTCTGTAGGAGTCGCTCTCTTTTTGCCTATGGCACTTTTCATGACTCCAAACCACGTCTCTGCACCAAAGTTTTCACACCTGTCTAGTAACCTTGCTACGTGGGTTTCATGGTATAATTCTCATCCGATGAGAACCTTTTTTTCTGTTTGACGTAATTGTGTTTTGTGTGCGTTATTTAAGACAAAGATGGGGCGAATGTTGGTTTTCATACTACGAAGAAGCAAATCAGTTTGCTGTGGCTACTGCACGGTGATTTGGGGAACTTGTCATATCCTTCTTTAGTGCATTTCATTCCCCTCCTGAGCGACCTCCTCAGCAAGGAATTGTACAAAGGACGGAGCGTAGGTGTGAATGTGGTATGAACAAGCGACTGGACTTCTTTGTTAGTGATATCGCACAGCTAGCTGAGAGACTCAGTTGACTGGCTTTCTGTTCTAACATTCACCACCACTACTGCTAATAATACTGCTGCCCTTTATAGTAGTACTAAAACCATTGCCAGTACTACTACTACCACTACTACTGCTAATAAGACCACTGTTATTGCCAATAGAAGCGAAGAAACGAGTCCCAGGAAGCAGTCGTGAAGAAGGAGAGACGATTGCTGGGACAAGAGCTTTATTCGTCTGACGTTTCGGATTCATGCTCAAACCCATCGTCAGGGACCATAGCAGATACGGGTGGTTCATGCACAAGGGGCTGAAGTATTTGTAGGATGCAGTTGCCGTGCACCGCGGCCCCCCCTTCACCAGGGGTCGTTGCACTTAGTGTAATGATTGTCTGATGGTCGATATTCGCGCCGTTAATTGTTACAATCTCGTCACGTGTGTTGGTGTGATGATTACTCGACCATCTGACGCACTGACCCGTGCGTTGGGATCAGTATTCACCTGTGCGCTCTCCGCGTGGTTAATTACTCCGCCTAGGTGAAGTCTCAGCACTGAGTATGGAAGGTGCAAATCATCGCACTTGCTAATGGACTGGGGGCCAGTAAAGCATGACTCAAGTAGATCCCGGCTCACGCGGTTGTCAGCTCTTGCGAGAATTTCGGCCTCGTCGAATTTGAGTGTGTGGCCGAATCTCGTCGAATGAGCTGCAACTTGAGAACTGGCGTCATTTCTCCGCACGTCTGCATCGTGTTCGGCCATTCGCCTTCGGAACTGTCTTCCGGTTTCTCCGATGTAGTTGCTGTGTCTGCAACTGCACCAGATCCGATAAACGACTCCAGACGTTTCTTGCCGTGGCAGCGGGTCTTTCGGTTTCATTATCTGACGCCTGATGGTTGCCTCCGGTCTGTGTGCAACTCCAATCCCAAGTGGTGCGAGAAGGCGGCCGACAGCTTCCGAGAAGTTCTTGACATGCGGAAGCGCTCGCAAAATTTGGGAGTGTAGGCACTCCCAACAGCCCAAGACGCCACTGCATGACAGTTGCATGGGTTCCGAATCATCAGTAGGTGCCCCCAGCGTTCCCCTTGAGCCTTTTGGCAGGCACTCCAGTTTTCGAAATGTCAACTTTTTAAACCCTCCTCGAAATTAATGCACCAACCCAGAGCAAATCATTCAGACTCAAGTTTTAGAGGCCCAGTCCGGCAGCTAATAGGAATGTTTGGACCAAAATTCATCAGGTCCAGTGGGATAGGCACGTAGACTAAAAGCAGGTCGCCAGTGGTATTTCGCATGATTTACCCTGCTGTCGACACAGTTACGGGCTGCTATTGGCACTTCTCATGCTAGTTCTAATGCTGTTATTACTAACACTGTGCCCACAAAACGGGCTACGCGGACAATGCGCCGGACCAACACTGGGGCCATATTGGATTCTGGCAAGCGCTATTGGAGTGCGCACTGTAACAAATGCTAGCCCATTTACCGGCTCACGCCGCGCCAATTGGTATCCCTGCTCCGCTCTCCCCCGCCCGCCATTGGTTAAAACCCTGGTGGAGTGTTTGTTGTGGACCAGGGAATTGGCGGTACGCCTAGGTGCGGTTCCGGCCGCGCAAGCCACCTGCGCCCTCTCCTACCTCCGGTCTTCTTGACGTCCTCTTGACACGGGGCTCAGGTGGGGGAGAAGAGAGTGCGGTAGGTGCTGTGAAAGTCTACTACCACTGCGAACTAATTCACGCACAAGTCGCTGTGCCTGTTTCACCTTGCTGTGCAGCGCGCGGTGGTGGACATCGTCGGTCACGACGGCCGAACTGTC
Source organism: Spirometra erinaceieuropaei (assembly GCA_902702965.1). NCBI lineage: Eukaryota > Metazoa > Platyhelminthes > Cestoda > Diphyllobothriidea > Diphyllobothriidae > Spirometra > Spirometra erinaceieuropaei. The sequence continues at coordinate 264,417 of CACRXP010000433.1, read as the reverse complement.
ATCACTAATACTATTACTAATTCTACTCCTATCATTACTACTAATGGCGCCACTGTCAATATCACCCTCATCACTCTTAGTTCGTCTTGCACCACCTCTCACTACTGCTAATGTCACTGGCAATACTGATACTACTAATATTGCCACTACTGCTTTTACAACTAATCTTTCTTTTACTACCACTTCTGCCACCACTGCTGCTATTAATACTGCCCTTACTACTAGAACAAATACGACTATTATTACTGCTACGAATACTACAACTACCGCCGCCGCCACCATTACTATTACTACTAGAGGCACCATCACGGGTTTTTGTTTGCTCATTCAGTTTTCGGTTTTTCTCCCGGTGTTTGATTTCTGTCCATGTAGACTTTTCGCTACCACTTCTACTACTACTACTACTACTACTACTACTACTACTACTACTACTACTACTACTACTACTACTACTACTACTAATGCTGCTGTTGCTACTAGAACAAATACCACTACTATCCCTATTACTGCTACCAATATTACAACTACTGCCACCACCCCTACTATTATTATTATTACTACTACTACTACTACTAGAGGCGCCATCACGGGTCTTGATTTTGTTTGCTCATTCAGTTTTCGGCTTTTTTCCCAATGTTTGATTTCTGTCCATGTGGACTTTTTGCATGTATGAGTGTCATGTTAAATCACCTCTTGTTCTCCAAAACGCAGAAGTCCTCGAGGCTGAGTTGAAGGAGCTTGCTGCAGCCTCAATCCCCATGGCCCCTGACGATCCCAACAACACCTCACCGTGGGGACACGCAAAAACTAACATCGAGGATGTGGTCAACTTTGGCCCCGTCTACCGCTGCCTTCACATCTACGCAGTGGCGGGCGAGCGTGCGGAATTCGAGCACTACTACTTCACGCAACGCAAGAAGCAGTGCCAACTCATTCTCAGTCTTTCTCCATCGCAGCAGGTAGGCCAAGGGAGATTTATGATGATGATTATCTCGGGGTGTGTTTTATTCCACTTTTACTGCCTTCTTCTTCCTACTGCCTGAAGCTGCCTATAGGACATTATCGACAAGTTCAGGACTTCGTCTAATGGGTGTTGCCCCTGTGTCTGTTTGTTGGGGGTCACAAAGGGTGCAGCAGACTTGCGCAGCATCTACCGCACTCCATCCTCCTTCCTCCCTGAGCTCGGTGTTAAAACATAATCATGATGACCGGAGGCGAGAGAGGCCACAGGTGGCTGGCACGACGTGAACCCTCGCCTTGGCGTTCCACTCCACACCCCCGGGGTCCGTAACAAACAGACAGATGACCAGGATTTTAACCATAAACAACAAATAACGGGTCAGAAGGAGGAGGATGATTGGACAGCCATTCACACTGCCTGTATACCCAGGGAGAGCGCAATGGCATCTAACGATAGGGAATCAGATGCCAAAAAACTGCCAGCGCACTCCAGGCTGCGAGAGTCACGGTTTGCTGAATCATGGCATAGCAGGTGCATACAGTCCTTAAGGCCAGTTTGGGGCATATTCACACTCCCGTTAACAGACTAAAGCTTGTATCGGAAGGTTGCGTAGTTTCCGAAGTTACTGGGCCGTCTCGACTGTTTCTCAGGCAGCAGTGTTCCCTTCTTTGCATGCCTTTATGCAACTCCTTCCGATGTGGTATCCGAGTATACGGGGTCTGGATCTTGTAAGTTATTGGGGATCGGCACGCGCGTGGCACGCGTAGAGGCAGGTTTTGCTTCCGATCATTCACTGCTGCCAGTCTCATCTGTAGTCTACTTGACTGTCTTACCGGTGCAACGTGGTGGGTGTGAGAAGAGAAAATGAAGTCACGTATAAAGGCAGGCTTTGCCTCTGGTCAGTCACTTCTGCCAGTTCCATTTTTAGTCAACTTTCAAAAGATTAGTCATTTTACTATAAGGCCAGGGTTCCTCCACGATGTACTACCAGTTGTCGTTTATTAGTCAGTGTTGGGAGCCCGAATACTTCCAATTGAACTGCCTTCAGATGATTCCAAAGGCAAAGCAGCACACTTGCGAATCCCAAACACTCAGGCCTTAAAGTCGATTTCAATGCTGAACCCTTAGCTTTGGTATATCGGATACATTTGCAGGAGGGACCGACATCATCATTAGGATACCTGCCGTCTAACCACCCCACGCACTCTGTCACCGCCGGCGCGCTTTCATAGCTTTAAATAGAGTGACTGGACCCCAACACCGCTAACACGAACAGAGCGTTGTGTGTGTGACATGCCTAAGACGGAAGCTTGATACCACCGTCGGGTACAGGGAGGCCAAGTTCCGCTGTCAGTTTAATTCAGACTTTCATTTTAGCGGTTGTAATCAACCAGCTGCTTCCTAATTGACAAATTGCCTTTCTTGATGCGAAAACATGTACTCGTTGTGACCACCCACCGGACGGTTCCTCTTGTTGTTTCGGTGCTTGCAAATGATACAAACAGGTTCGAATTTGGTCCAACCGTGGCCTATAGCTTTGTTCGAATTGTCCACATGTTGGCTTTTGAGGATGACGACGATATCACCTACTGTTCCCGTTACTTCAACCCCTGGGCTTCATTTTAAAACATAGAACGTTAGCGTTCTAGCCCTCGTAATTTGTCGTGTTCAGCGAAGGCCACCGCCACCGCCTTGAGGCAGTGTGTGTTTTGGTTTATGACTGGAGATTTCGTAGCATCGATGTCTTTCTCCCTCTCCCCATTTTCTCCATGGCATAACCGAGTCAGGGCTGTTGTGCATGAACTTGGGCAGCCCGTCTCCGCCTTGCAGGAGTTAGCTCCATAAGCTGAGCTAGTCTTCACTCGAACATTCCGTCTGACACAGACGGTACTGACGAAGGCACGGGAGACTGAGATGGCCGTTTCTGGCTTATTGGCCGCCGTCATTCAACCATACTAAACGGACCCTTAGGTCAGTGGTAGAGCATTGGAATTGACAACGCTCAAAGAACCCGGCTTCGAGTCCCAGATCATCCAACCCTGGGGTTGATCGTGGCTAGCTGACGAAGACCGGCCAGCTAGAAATGGTCATCTCAGTCTTCCAAGTCTTTGTCGCCACTCCTTTACTATACGGCCGTCTGCGGAGGCCCCAAGACGCAACGGAACGGGCTGTTTCCCGTAGCCTGGTTGGTGAACGCCCCTCCACCACATAATGTGCTGTTCTACGTCGGACGCTGCAACGCCAGTGATTTCGAGAGTACATGCAGTCGACGCCGAACAAATTGTATCAGTCCACATGCGTATACCTGTCAAGAAGTACGTACGGCACAGCTATGTGTAAACACCCTGTCTAGTTGGCTCACATTCTGGTCTCACAGTTCCAAGTGGTTTGGGATGGCTGTTGAATTACAACTGACCCTCACCCGAAAACTCCTTGGCTGCAATGGAGTTGTCATAGTAGCACACAGCACACTTCTCTGATGCTGTCTACTCAAGTCAGGTGACTGGGCTGCGCTGATGTCGTTTCGCATTTCAATCGCTCGACTTCCACTGCGCCTACTTAGTATGCACGATCTTGCGCTGATGGCTACCGCCTGCATTGTTTGTTTTGTGGGTTGAGGCGTGACACACATGATGGAAGCGAGTGTGTGCGTGTGTGTTTGCGCGGAGTTCTGTCCAACCCTGGTATGATTAGTTCTTAGCCTACATGTGCGACCCACTGCAGGCATCTGCTCTTGACTCGCACGACCACGCGACAGTGAGGCATTGTGCCCGTGAGGTGTGTAGGGTCATGTCCTCTGCACCCTCCGCGATCACGTCGGCAGTTGCCTTCCAGCTGTGGCACCTGACCTTGTGGTTTACCTAACACGGAATTTCATTATACAAGACGCTTATCTTTGGCTGGATTGGCGGTGCTTCAAAAGCAAAAGCACCTCTGACGTGACCCTGTCTATCGCTAAGGTCTCCCCCCCCCTCCCCTCGGGGTCGACGAACTGCAGAACTACGGCTTCCAGAGGATTCCAAGTTGTGTTTTGGATGCCTGGATCGAAGCCTGTGACAGTTCCTCGAGCCACTTTTGTGCGCCGTTCATTAGCTTCCTAGACTTCGGGCCACAGTAGGACGCGCTCTATTTCCTGCATGGTTTCCTTCTTGGCTATATACTACAGTTTGGTCCGTTGCAAAGGCTTTTTCAGCATAAATATCGACCACAAAACATCATACTGTGCTCGGCGGCTCATAATTATTGCCAGTGCGAGTAAATTTCCAACGAATTACGGCGAATATAACAGTACCGAGCACTTGTTGAACGAAGCGACGAGGCGACTGGTTGAGCAGAGGAAGCACCTGTTTGCCCTGTCCGCTCTCTCCTGGACTGACTGGCGACTTGGGCAGATCACACACTCACTCTTCGGGTTAGGGGGGGGGGGGAGTTCCGGATTCGCGGATTCTGCCTACCCCAGTTCGTCGTTGCATGCAGCTGAGAAATTTTTCGTGTATCACTTAATAAAGTTACTTGGCGTGATCATCCCAGTTTACGGCATGTCCTTCAGGGAACAGATGACTTGTCTTACGCCTTCAGTCGCTTAGAAGGGCGAGACAAGTTCAACTGCGTTAACTCGACGTATCCCAGCAACCGAGCCAGTCACTAACTCGTCATGCTATCCATCTTCGCGCTGTTCTGCGGTGTTACCCACTTTGCTCCACACCCATGAAGGAATCAACACGCGAATTTAATTACCACTCCAAAAGGTAGACTGCCAAAAAGGAGAATGATCTGTTGCGCGGCAGAGGAGATGAGTGTGTGTGTGACGCCATTCTCGAAAATGCACGCACGTGATACCACCACACTTTACTAGCGACCTGCCTAAACCGGAATGCATTGAACACAAGAATTTTGCAAGTTGAATGATTGGCAGCATCATCATCCGCGTTACAGGATCCTAAGACATACCCTTTCTTACGCCGTGATGCAAGACTCTATCGGAGTTTCTTTAGTGTCCTCCCTAGACTGTCAACAAGTCCGCGCGGTACTTTATCATGAAATTACCGTAAACAGTGAGTCGTGATGAGTGTTGACCCAAAGAGCAGACTGCATACGCGCAAGCTCAGTTTGGCAGTCAAAAGTTGCTTGCCTATCCTCCTAGTGCGATACTTTGACGCTATAATTGACGAGACAGTTACCGCTGCGGAGTTATCTAGTGTTTGTCTCACCTCCCCTTCTGCAACCATCGTTCTCTAGTTAAAAGACAGGTCAAGACGACTGGTAATTAAATTGGGCTAACTGGGCATAAAGCTGCCCCGCATGCCTACCACAACAAGTCTAGACTAGGGGAAGCAGAGCACGCATAAATTTGCCGGAACTAGGAGATATCTCAGTCTGTCTACTCTCCTCGAGCTTCGCTTGCCAGTCTAAACGGTTGTTAGTGTGTGTGGTAGCTGATCTTGGTACGACTGCATGAAACCTCAGTTGAGGACTGAGTGCCATGAACCGGGTCAGCAGAAGTGACTGATCTCCGTGTGCGACCGTCAGTCCAGTCGAATTACCCCCCCCCGCCACTCCTCATCCGGGTTCTCATACAGTTCAACCCACAAAGACACTAGTAAGCAGCGTAGACACCTGTTCCACTGATTTTCGGAGGCGGCACTATGCAACTGGGAAGGCCTCATATTTCTTCTGTGGTTACCTGGTCGCTGCGCGACTGTCTTCGAGGGCTCTAAATTAAGCCCTCCTTTGCATATAACGCTGGTCGTTATCTCACCACCTTCGAGCACCAGACCTCTCTGTAGAAACTCGAAGAGAAACACGCTGTTAAAGGAAGAGTGAAAACAAGTGGTTATCCAACTACGTATTCAGTCAGTTGTACATTTTTAAGAAATATCACAACTACTTCCTCCAAGTGCGAAATTTGAGCTAAACCCCAAAATAGTCTTAAGAAGTGAGCGGGAAGGGGGAGGGGTGTTGCTGTGCGTTGCGGTGTGTGTTTTGTTGTCGACCTGGTTTCTTTGTTGCCCTGTCTACCTTTTTCGGCCTAATGTCGACAATCCTTCTTGACTTTTGGCCTGTCGTCTCCTTCTAACTTTAGCGTCGGATGTTTCGGGGCTAGGGTTTAGGGCTGTGGTTAGTGGTTAGGGGCTGGGGTAGCTATTTCTCGACCACTCAAAGTATAACCGTGCATTCCCAATTGCTTTTATTTTTCACATAATTACTTGACCTCGTCGCCTGTGCGTTCCATGGCCCCACCTGTGAAAATCCCTATTACCACCGGTCCCGTATTACAGGCGGTTGAGGTTTGTTTGCCTCCGGTGCGGCTACGTAACTACATCTGACCTTAAAAAAAAGTCATACTGCCTAAACTGGCATTTTTTTCCCGGCCGTAATTAACGCAACTGCATTTATACGAACCTAGAAAAAGAATGGGAATCATCGTTCCCCGCCAAAAGCTGATATTCCGCCATCTACGGATGAACTCAATATTGTTACCTCACTTTAGCGATCTCCTCTACTAAGAGCCAGGCCCGAACATTTTAATTGGTTCTCCTCTGCGCTGCAGGCACGGGCTTATTTCATTTGGCAGTGTTGACGTTACGAACTTTTGCCAGGGTAATTTTGTTTTTGCGTTGGCTGCGTTCTTTCGTACGTTCCGTTTTTAGGGGAAACTTCGTTAATGCTCACTAGTATGACTAGAATACTCACAGTTATTATCAATCAAACACCCTACCTTCCTATGATCTGCCCGTATACAGTGCATGGCCGATCTCATGAAATGTTGGCCGAAATTCTGAAATGCGTTTTTGATTTGGAAGGATTACTTGAGTGGGGTTTTAATATTGGTTATATCGCGGCCCAATGCTATCATATTTCGGACTTGCCAGGATGCCGGCTTCTGAATGCACTTCTTTTCGACCTCCTGCAGAAACCACACTCTGTTAAAAAATTACTACTTACACAGCATGCATTTTCACGCTGATTTTCGATGGTCATATAGATTCAAATATATTTTGTGGAAGACGTGCACAAAAATATGCATTCTTCTACTCATTTGGTAGCAAATCAAGTCGGCTTTACATTTTATGCTTGAGCACGGGGTATAATAAGGTTTTAAAAAAGTTTTCCAATTCCCGACTAATTTTGAGCCAGATCAGGCGTTGCATTAGCGTTTAGCGACTTTGGTCTAAAAGGCGCATGCTTTCCCCGTAAGTAAAATCATTTGTTCCTCTATGTCTTCAAGAAGATACAATTTAGAGTTCATGAAATTTTGCAATGGGTGCGGACTATGTTAGGCATTTCATGAGGAGCATTGGTAAATAGACAGGTACGATGCTGTATGAAAGGACATTGGACAATCTTAAAAATCGCATGATTAAAAACTTCCAAAACCTAAATATACCTGGTCTTCAAGCATAAAAGGCAAAGCCGACGTGATTTCCTACCAAATGAGTGAAAGAAAGCATATGCTTCCTACAAAATATATTTGAATTTATATGGCCATCGAAAATCAGCGTGAAAATGCATGCTGTGTAAGTAGTAATTTTTTACAGAGTGTGGTTTCTGCAGGAGGTCGAAAAGAAGTGCATTCAATAGCCGGCATCCTGGCGAGTCCGAAATATGATAGCATTAGGCTGCGAAATAATCAATATTACAACCCCACCTAAGTAATCCTTCCAAATCGAAAGCGCATTTCAGAATTTCGCCAACATTTCATGAGATCAGTTACTCACTGTATTTCACATAAATCGGTCGTCACTGCCACAAACCGAGATCATAGTTATCGTATAGTGATACACGGTCGATCTTACGCAATTTGCATCGAAATTTTGGAATATGTTTTTGATCAGAAAGGAGTACTTAGGTAGAGTTGTAACATTAATCATCGTGCTGCGTAGTCCCGAGGTATTTCATTCACTCCAGGACGCCGGCCTTTTGATGAGGCACCCTCCGACCGCCTACAAACATCAAAATCATCAGAAAATGACCACTTATGTGGTCGAGTTTTTTACCATTGATTATTGATGCCCTTATAAATCCAAATATACTTAATAGAAGCATTCCCAAAAATGCGCATTCTCGCCCTCATTTTATAACGAATTAAGTCTTATTTATTTTTTTTCTTAGAGGGTAGTGAACTTTCGGTTTTGGAAAATAGTCTTTGAACTCCCAAAGAATCTTGAACTCGACCAGCAGTTGCACTGCCGCCTAGAGTTTCAAAACTACATGATATCTACCTTCCGTGTAGTAAAATCACACATTTAGCTATACTACTGAAGAGACATACGGATCATACAATTATGAATTGTATGTGCACCATGTGGCATAAGGGACACTGATACCAAGCAGATAAGATGCTAGTTGGTTGGCTATTTCACGATCGCAAAGGTCTCATTGTCACAAACTAAGTAGTCCTGCGAAATCGAAAACGAATTTCAGAATTTCGGCCAACATTTCATGTGATAGGTCACTCACCGTCACCGACTTCGATTCCATATATTCTTATGAAGCAAAAGGTGGCGTTTCTCGCATTTAAATAATTCCGATTATTAATTATGTGACAAAATACGCTGCGTAAATCCCATTATATTTCAGCTAAGGTTTGTTATTGCTAGAGAAGGCGTACGTGGCCTCCAGTGATTGGCTGGCCCTCGTTTTCGGGAGTGTAGGCCCTCTCCATATTCGGATAAAAGGGGTATGTTAGATCTCCTCAAGGCCTCCGTATACACTGCAGGCCTTTCAAAGTGAGTCGCAGTTCTCCCCTCCCATGCACTCTGAAGTGCTTTCGTACTCTGATTTGAACGTGTTGTTCATTCGTCTTGATTTACAATAACCCAAGATGAGGATCCGCACACTTTGAGGGAGAAGACTACACTAACTTCCGAACTCGAAAGCCCGTAGAGGCGTATTTTGGCCTCCTTTGAACCGTAGTGTCTCGTTTGAAGGTTTTTGTCGACAATTTTGAAAAGGCGGGCTGTCTCTCTTTCCCCTCCCCCCTCTCTCTCTCTCTCCCTCTCTCTCTCTCTCTCCCTCTCTCTCTCTCTCTCCCTCTCTCTCTCTCTCTCTCTCTCTCTCTCTCAGCGGCAAGGATCGCCACCACGGAGGGTTGAATGATGACTTTGGTGAGGAAGGCTAGTTAGAACTCTCACGCACGCCTTGTGCGCATGCCTCGCACAGAGGTCGATTGGAAACAACGATCGCATTAAACCTTACTTGAGAACAGTCATGTGAAATGCAGCCGACGCGCCTGCCTCTACGGCTGGTGCAACAGGTGTCAATTTGGTGACCGATATGCTTCATCGCGTCACACAGCCTTCCCACGTGGCGGTTTTATTGTATGAGAGTCGCACGATTTTTTTATCGCAAACTCACGTTGGTAAACGCGTGTTTTCGGTAATTCGTCATCAGTCCCATACAGTTACATGGAAGTTGAAAATATGAGACGTTTACAAGGTTTGTAAGTGTCTCAGGGGATTATCAACACTCACTCTTCCCACGCCACCCGTATGACGACGTCGGCGTGTTGTGGTCGGTGGGGCTAATTGGGGGGAGGGGGAAACATAGACTATGAGTGATGTTTGCAAGTCGAGTATGTTTACATTTAGCGGAATCAATCACTGCACTTTCAACGGGCTGCGTTTCCATCAATCTCAGGTACTTCCTAAGGGTGACGACGACGGACGGACAATTGCAAGCAACAGTGTGACCACCATGTTCACCACGGAGTGGGCCCAAAGCCGACGAAGACGTTTATGATGGGACAGTCTTGCGACGCATCTATCGCACTCTCGCTTCCCCCACACGACCAGAGGTGGGCGCGGGCTCCGATGGCTGACCCGTTACACGACCTGGTCCCTGAGCCAGGTCACAATAAGAGCAGCTTTTGAAGCTCACATATGTGCGAGTTTCATAAGGAAAGAAGGCGCCATTGCAACCTGACACACAGTCCTTCAGTCAGCCACTCCACCCACTCACGCACACGCAGTACTGACCACGAGTTATACAGTCAGTTGGCAGCCTTCCAACTCGCGAAACTTAGCACGTTGTGATAATGAGGAATGCGCTGAACTGCAGCGAGGATGGATTCCTCAGTGTCAGTCTCGCTATTCGGCTGTGCGAACCTATCAACCACCTGCTGATGGGATTAGGCGTAGTGGCACGGCAGTGACACACGACAGTTCAACCATCGTTACCGACGATGTCCGCCGTGTGGTCCGCAGCAGAGTGAGGACAGTGGGCGGAGACTTGCTCATGATTTAGTTTATAGGGATAGTAGACTTGCGCAACATCCACTGCACTCTCCTCCTCTCTCACCTGAGCCCAGTGTCATAACCAAGTCAGGAAGGCCGGAGGCGGGAGAGAGCGCAAGTGGCTGGCACGGCGAATGGCCCCGCGTCTAGGCGTATTACCATACCCCCTGCTCCACAACGGGCGCTGATCAAGATAGCATTACCGACAAAGACAAGGAAGACTACAATGGCCATTTCTGACTTATTAGCCGTCGTTAGCCAGTCATATCCAACCTCGAAGTGTGGAACACCTATGGTTCGATCCCGCAACCTGTTAGAGGTTCAACGCCTCTATTCACTGAGCCAAGGGCCCGTTGTCCTGTCGGTTTCGATCAGGAATATACAGTGGTAGAGGGGCGCTCACCGATCGTTTTTGCGGAACTCGCTCGTCCCGTTGTGCCTTATGGGCTCTCTCTCTCTCTCTCCAGCCCAACCAGCAGCCGCACATCGGCGCATGATTTAGGCAGAATGTTAGTACTGGCAAAGAAAAGGGAGACTAGAATTGCCGTTTCTGGCTTATTAGCCGTCTTCAGACAGTCACATTCAATCCCGAGGCGTGGAACACCTAGGGATCGATCCCGCTACCTGTTAGTTAGAAGTCAAACGTCTCTAACCACTGAGCCACGGGCTCGTTGTCCTGTCGGTTGTAATTGGGCATATACAATTGTGGGAGGGCTCTTGCTGACCGTGCTACGGGACACACTCGTCCCGTTGAGCCCGTGGCGATCGGTGAGCGTCCCCTCTACCATTGCACATACCCGATCGCAACCGACGGGACAACGAGCTCGTGGCTCAGTGGTTAGAGGCGTTTGACTTCTAACTAACAGATCGCGGGATTGAGCCCCAGGTGTTCCACGCCTCGGGGTTGGGTGTGACTGGCTGGCGACGGCTGTACGGCTGCTGGCGGGGCTCGGGAGAGAGAGAGTGCCAAGGCACAACGGGACGAGCGAGTTCCATGACACGATCAGTGAGCGTCCTCTTACCACTGACCAGGATTTTATACCACAACAGGCAAGGGGGCGACTCAGATCTCGAGCGGTGCGGCGCGAGCCTGTGACGGGGCGTGCCATCGCACTCCATCTTTTGACAGTTGTCATTCGTGCACATTTCCGATAACGCCTGCTAGACTCCGATCTAGCCCCCGTCTACTGTGGGGCCCCTTTTAAGTGCAGTAAACACATACACACTCGTGCGGCAATAGCTGTGGGCTCGCACTGAGTCTGTGCTGCCCCAAAAACGTGTGTTGTTTGTCAGTCTGGTCTCCGTTCTGGTTCAGTACATCTGCAGCCCAGCCCATTGGGGGGGTTCCCATCTAAGGGCAGTACTCTCGACTCACAGAAGTGCCTCAGTGAGTTTCTGCAGCTAATAATCGCATCTACTCTTTTCTCCATAGGCTAGCCTCCGCAACTACAGTGAATTCTTCAGCACTCTCGTCGGTTTCTTCCTTCTGGATGACTATCTGCGGCACACGATGCCTGGCGCCGGGTCCAGCTACCAGACCTACCTTAACGATCTGTGGGGCCACGTGGTGCCCAAGCTGGTGCAGTTTGCCACGAAGAATGCAGAGTCCTGCAAAACCAACAGCGAATTGCTCTGCCTCAAGCACTACAGTGTCCTATTTGAGTACACCATGGCCCACCTGGGCTTCCACACTGCCGGCTTGTCTGAAATGTTGGAGGCTGTCCGAAAACGCTATAACGCCCTCCTCATTAGCCAATGGCGTGAAAAGTGAGTTCCTCTGTTGTGACTTCTGGTCAGGCGCGGTAGATGAGTGTATTTTCTGTCGGTCGCCACAAACAGGCTTCCAACGGTTCTCGGATCTGTTCTTGACTGACTGCAATGAGGATTGCTGTTTCACCGATTATTCTTATGGAACTCACTCGTTCCGTTGTGCCTTGGGGCTCTCACTCGAGCTTCGCCAGCAAGTGCACAGCGGCACGTAATATAGGCAGAATGGCATTACCGACAAAGTCAAGTCAGACTGGATTGGCCATTTCTGGCTTATTAGCCGCCGCCAGCCAGTCATACCCAAGCCCGGAAGTGTGGAATATCCGAGGCTCGAACTCGCGACCTGTTAGTTAGAAGTCCACGCCTCTAACCACTGAGCCACGGGCTCGTTGTCTTTTAGGTTGCGATCGATGAGTTACTTCCGTAAAAACGATCGGTGAGTGCCTCTCTACCATTGTACATTCCCGATCGTAACCGACTGGACAACTGGCCCGTGGCTCAGTGGTTAGAGGCGTTGAACTTCTAACTAACAGGTCACGGGGTCGAGCCCCAGGTGTTGCACGCTTCGGGTTTGGGTATGAATGGCTGATGACGGCTGATAACCCATAAATAACAATTCCAATCTCTCTTGTCTTTGTCGGTAATGCCATTCTGCCCATATTTAAGATTTTCGATTAACATATCACGGGATAGCACATCTACTATACAGCGTCGAAAATAGTACGTATGAGAGGGAGTGTTGTGTATATTCCTCCAATGTAATGCGTCCCGGTTTATTAGAGACATCAAAACCACTTAAATAAATGTATTCCAATTAAGTGGGCATTGCTTACCTAGTCGCACTTTTCAGAAGAGCCGTAAGATGCCCGTCCGGAAACCATTCACTTTGTGTGCTTCAATTTCACACCTTCTGTGCATGTTTCAAGATCTACGCCACTGGTTTGTGTTAAGCAATTGTAGGTAAGAAAATATCTCTCACCAGCTGAGCAGTCAATTTTAGTGGGCGTATTTTAGTCGCAGAGGGAAAAATCGAAAAATCCCTGTCACTATACGTGAGAAGGTTTTTGCCACAAGATAAAAAATTGGAAGAATAGCCGCCAAGGCGTAACTCCTCATTGAAAATTTGTGGGATGGGTCACCTGAGGACGACTTGACGCATCTGGGCGATGTTACCCCGAGGAGCATAAAGACCAGCGGTTGGCAGGCTGCTCCGTGCAAAGAAACGGAACGTGTGCAGGGCTGCTGCGCTGACAAAGCTCCCGTACGAGGCAAAAACGTGGATACCAGTGTACTGACATAAAAAGCGTTGCTTTTAGCGTCCTTAAACACGCCTGTAAACTTATGCGCAACTTTTAACTACAATTCGACATGGGGCTCGATCCCGCGACCTTTTAGTTGGAAGTCTAACGGCCTAACCAGTGAGCCACGGGCTCGTTGTCTTTTTGGTTTTGAAACTAACAAGACGGATGCGCTGTTTCACATTCTTGATTAATCTCAGTTACTAGCCTTTTAAAACCAAAAGGTGGGAAATTTTGAAGAAGTGATTTGCTACTAAATACTAGAAAGAAGATTTGTGCAGATGTTCCCTTTAATATAATCGGATTTGTAAGGCAGTCGAAAATCGATCGAAAAAGTGCATACTACTTATATAGCCATTTTTACCGTGTGTGATTTTTTCAGGCTGCTGGAAACAAATGCATCCAAGGCATGTCTGAAATATCAGGAGATTTTACCCAACATCACAACCTCAATTAAGTAATCCTTCCTAATCTAAACCGCATTGGAGATGTTCTGTTCACATTTCATGAGATCGGTCGCTGACTGTACGTTTTGTCGATTTTGGTGGCGGCATCTCACTGAAGGGTCTATGAGGGAGCTAATTTCGCTCTCACTCGCAACGCCTCGATGGCAGCCGCGCAAAAATTTATTGCAGAAATTTGGACTACCCAGTGAAAATAAGTAGAAACACTGTCTGCGTTATTTGCGCGCAGAGTGGTTGTACCACACTCCCAAGTTGGACATGTTTCTTGCCCTATTCCGTCCCATCTGGCTTGCTCTGCGTTCCACTTGTTGCTGACATTATGAGCCGCCGTGACTTGGCCACGCTGCCTGTCGCCTTACGTTTGACGTCGCCCTTGTTTTTTTTTCAGACTTACGGCAATCGTGGCTGATGACAACTACACAGCTATCACACTGAACAGCTCCAAAGACCTCATTCCCCCACTCAGTACCTACCTCTCCTCCTGCTCCCCCGAGTTCTCCGCTCTGGCCTATCCGCGAGTTCTCGCCTTCTCACCCATGGTACCGAAAATCTACATGGCTATCCGCGACTACATTGACGCCTGCTTCGTCTTCGTAGAGAATGTGGACCTCTCGTTGACAGAGTTGGAGGATACACTCAGCCGAGCCACCAATTGCCTTTTCACAGAATGTCTCGATGACATCGTCAACCGCATGATCACGGACTCGGAGAAGGACC
>CACRXP010000433.1:220902-246691 GCA_902702965.1 Spirometra erinaceieuropaei | reverse complement strand
AACAACATGTAGAGGGCTATTGTTGTAGTTTCTACGAAAGTCACGTCCGTCGTACACGAACTGGGCCACTGCCTCCGTTCCCGCCTCTAGTCTTCCTGACTCTGTCTTGACACCGGGTTCAGGTGTGGAGTGGGGAAGAGAGGGTGCAGTAGATGCAGCACAAGTCTGCTGCAACGACGGAGACCGAAGGTCCGAGAACCACCTCCATGTCTTGACGAACTGTGTCGAGCCAGGTTTTGAACTGACCCCCTCTTCGACGCCTCCAATAGGGCAGCGGTGCCGGATCGAGGGGCAGTAACACTGAGCTCCTGAGGTGGACGGTGAAGAGCATGTCCGAACCACCTCAGTCGTCTTTCTTGGGTTGCGTGAGTTATCCCTGCGATGTTGTCGCAGCGAGCGCGGACTGTCTTATTTGAGACGAGGTCGGTGAACTTCATTTGAAGGATGGTCCTCAGGCAGGGGTGGTCAAATACCTCCAGTTTTCGCTCGTCCTCCAGGTGACCAGTAGTCGATAGTTCAGGGCGGGGACCAGTGCTTTTGAAAAGCTCGTGCTTTGCGCAGAGCCCATGGAGCAGTAGAAACCGTGACTCTGAAAGGTGTCAACTGACGTAGGACTGGAAAACAGACCACAATAGCGAGTCCCTTCACTGCAACCACTCAGAACACCCGCCGTCTTGACTTTGTATTGCCGTTGAACTAGGGGTGTGGGTGAGTGTTTGTGTTAGATGCCGGTCAAAAGGCCTGAACGCGTGTGCTTTGCCGGTATCAGCAAACCATGGCCACCGCAGTCTGGTACTCGCCAGCAGTCCCCTGATACCTGGTTCTCTGCCGGTATATGCGCTTGCGCTCCCGTTGGGTATAGAGGTGGTGGGCACGGTTGCTCAGTCGTCATCATCGTACTTCTGACCCCTGTCGGGATGTTGTTGTTGGTGGTTAAAAACCCTGGTCAAGTGTATGGTGTGGTGGTTTCGCCTAGGTGCGGCTCCGGCCGTGCCAGCCACCTGCGCCCTCCCCCGCCTCCGGTCTTCTTGACACCGGGTTCAGGTAGGGGATGGGGAAGATAGTGCAGTAGGTTCTGCGCAAGTACACCATCGCTGTAACCTAATTCACACGCAAGTTGCCGTGCCTGTCACACCTTGCCGTGTAGCACACGGTGCACATCGTCCGAATCGCCGATCAAACTGCCGTGCTAGATGCTGTGCAATGCGCTCACCTTCATTTTCATGTATGCGTGAGTCAATACCGCGCCCCCCCCCCCCTCCCGCCCGAGAGGGACAGCGGTGGTTCTTGTCGTTCGCGAATGGCAAACTATCCGGAGTGATATCCTATTTTGAATAACTGAATCTGAAGTGGGTACTACATAATAGGAACTTCACCACAGCAGCCTTAGTCGCGTTCAATTTACGGAAACGTCATGGTTTCCAGCAACCGGGTGGTGCGATTCGCGTGGATTACGGATGTTTACCGCAATAAAACTCTTATCGAGTTGAATTCCACTGAGAACAGAATGGATACTTTAGGGAACGAGAAACCGGTGTGCGACAAAATCACTCAGTTTGCTTGAGAGCCAGACGTCCCTCACACTGCTCGGATTTGTGGTAGTGTCGAGTACGGCGCACTATAGCCGCCCCCTGAGGTTTTTTATCTTGCTGCCATCTTAGGCAAACTGTCACATCGAGCAAGGGATTCAATCAGACGAAGTTGCTGTCCTTAATAGATCCAGAGTCAGACTCGCGACTTCGGTTAAAGTGCTTCGATGGGTTGTGCATAACTTCCGCCGCCAGTGTTGACTCGGATCCCCAGAGCGGAGATAGTTATTTTACCAAAATTCATGATTTCGTCGCTGAGAATGTAGTTCCCCGTTCACCCCTGTCTACTTTCCGGGGCTTATCCAAAGCATTCGCGAGGTGGTGCCAACGCTCATCTTCACCCTGCTATGTGCACAAAAGTTGTTGCGGTCAGTCCTGTACCTCGTCGTCCGCGAAGATTGAACTGTCGCAATCAAATACAGTCAGTGACCGATCTCATGAAATGTTGGCCGAGATTCTGAAATGCGTTTTCGATTGGGGTCGATTACTTGGCTGAGCTTGTAATATTGATTATCATAGGGCATAACCCAAGAATATTTCGGACCCGCCAGGGAAGACGGGTTGCCCGTTAGCCTAGCTGCTGGCTACCCGGCGCGTCCACAGGTGGCAGATAGTGGGACGACCTTCAGTGAAGGTTAGCTGCGAAATAAGCAGACCCAGGTCTGACGAATAAGCAGTCGCGGACCAGCAGCGACATTGCTACCAGGGTGCGGTGGACTGAAGTCTGGCACGCTGAAAGCCTTATAAAATGCCGCAAAGCCCAATGACGGCATTGTGACATGGCGACCGTAAACCGCCATTAAATAAGTTTACTTGCCACCGCTGCCTTGTGGTTAGGTTTTTAAGCCAAAGCGCTAGAGGAGACAACCTCGAACAAACAATCCGAGCGGCTATTGGGGACCCGTCCGTATTCGAAATTCCCAAGAAACCTCATGCAACATGTCCAATAACAGTACTACGACCCATGCTACGGCGTCCGCGGGAACCGACGCGCTCCGCAATCCTAGTCCAGTGGTGCGGGCGAATAGTATGCGAGCTGGACTACTCAATCGTGGAAGGACTCTCAGTATTGGATGCTGGAATGTACGAACGTTCCTGGACCCTGATACCCAAAGTCTGACCGCACGCAGCCTTTATCAGTACAACGTGGATGTCTGCCGTCTGTCTGAGGTACGACTCCCTGACTCGGGCTCTCGTGAAATAAAGATCCCGGGAGTCGAATCCCACTTCACCCTGTACCACAGCGGCCCCCGCGATTCCTCTGGTCGACACGGTGTGGCGATCGCCCTATCACAACAAGCGGAGCTTGCGCTACTTGCTTGGGAACCAGTAAATGACCGGATGGCCTACGTGCGACTGAAGGGTCACTTCACGAACATCTCCATCGTCGCTGTGTCCGCACCAACTTCGGCTGCCGAACAGCGCGATAAAGAGGCGTTTTACTCTCAGTTGCAAGCGCTAGTTGAAAGACTGCCTCGCCGCGATCTGCTGATTGTTGCTGGCGATTGGAATGGTCGAACTGGACCTGGCGACCCCACAACCAGTCATCTTCTTGGCCGCTTTGGGCTTGGTTCTCGATGTGAAAATGGTGAGAGATTGCTGAACTTCGCTGATCGAAACCGACTGCTTGTCACCAACACATGCTTCCAGCATCGCAAAAAACATCTGCTGACCTGGTATTCAAACGACGGTCGTACGGCCAGTCAGATTGACTACATACTAGTCAGCTCAAGGTTCCGCAGCTGGGTTCACGATAGCAGATCGATGCATGGTGCCGAGACTGGTAACGCCCATGGGTCGGACCATGTCCTCGTCCGTACACGCCTGAAAGTTCACCTCTCATCCGCACCAAAAATGCCACGTCAAAGACGCCTCAATGTCGCAAAATTCCGGCAAGCCAGCACTGCCGAGGCCCTAAGCAGAGAAATCCGGACCTGTTTTACGGCCCGAGTCGACGCAGAAGTCAGTAACCAGTGGTCGTCACTGAAGACATCAGTCTATGGGGCAGCTGAGAAAATCCTTGGATACACCCAGCGACGCCGCAGTGACTTGATCAGCGGAAGAACCCTGCAGATGTCTGCTCAGACGGCTAGAGCCAGGTCCCGCAACGATGACTACTTCCGCCAACTTCGGAAGATGACGGCAAAATCGGCCAGGGATGACCGGAAACAATATTGGGCTGAAATAGCGACATCCATGGAACAGGCCTCGAACGTTGGTGACACTCGAAAGCTCTATCGTCTGATCCGCCAAGTTAGCGGTAAGCTCTCTACACTGAGTGACTCTGTTCGCGATGTGAACGGCGGCTTTATTGCTGACAACTCGGCCAAAGTCGAGCGCTGGCGTGAGCACTTTGAGCACCATCTCAACTTCGATACTCAACCTACATCGCCCTTGTTCTCCTCCTCAGCGGAGTTTCTTCCCTCTCCTTCCTATGCAGTGTCATGTGATCCCCCCTCCGAGGAAGAAGTCGCCGATGCCATACGAAAGTTGCGCAAGAATAAGGCACCCGGAGAGGACGGTATACCCGCTGAAATCTTTAAGTCTTGTGTCGACACTCTGGCGCCCTGGCTCCATGAGGTGATTGAACGAGCGTGGAGAGACGAGGTTGTTCCTGATGACTGGGGCTTAGGCATCCTTGTATCTATCCTCAAGAAGGGAGATAAGACGAGATGCGAGAACTACCGCGGCATAAGTCTCATCGACGTTGCTGCGAAGATCTTCGCTATCGTCCTACTTAGGCGATTCCAGGCTGTGTGTGACTCAAGGACGAGGCCCAACCAAGCCGGATTTCGTGCTGGACGTGGATGCGCAGATCAGATATTCACACTGAGGCACATTCTCGAATTTCGCCATAGCTACCAACAACCGACGGCCGTCTGCTTCATTGACTTTGCCGCCACGTTCGATTCCGTTCACCGTGAGTCCCTGTGGCGGATAATGGCGCTAGATGGTGTACCGGAAAAAATCATAGCCATGATCAAGGCCTACTATCGTTCCACCACTGCGAGAGTCCTGGTCCGTAACAGTTTTTCCCAACCGTTCGGTATTCGGTCTGGCGTCCGACAGGGTTGTATCCTGTCACCCATACTGTTCAACTACGCTATTGACTGGATCCTCGGGAGGGCCCTACGCGACAGTGACGGTGTTGAATTTGCACCCGGACATCGACTGACTGATCTCGACTATGCCGATGATATCGCCTTACTTGCTTCAAGTTTTGGTGATCTGCAGTCTATGGTGTCACGAGTGAACGAGGTCGCTAAATCAGTCGGTTTGTCCATAAACGCTGGGAAGACCAAAGTGTTCTCAAGCTGCATCCGTGACCAGGAGAAGGCACCCCTCGAGATTGATGGCTGTCAACTTGAAGAAGTGGACAGTTTTAAATACCTCGGGGCGCGGCTGCTGCCTAATGGACAGAGTAAGGACGACATTGTCTCCCGAATCAATGCTGTCCGTTGGGTTTTCTCATGCCTTCAGAAATGCTTATAGAACCGACGTGACCTCTCCATCGCCACTAAGATTCGCGTGTACCGTGCATCTGTCCGGTCTGTCCTTCCCTACGGTTGTGAATGCTGGGCTTTGCGCGTGGCGGATGAGCGAAAACTGGAGGTATTTGACCACCACTGCTTGAGGATCATCCTTCGAGTGAAGTTAACCGACTTCGTCTCAAATGATATTGTCCGCGCTCGCTGCGCCAACATCGCGAGGATAACTCAGGCCATCCAAGAAAGACGATTGAGGTGGTTCGGGCATGTTCTTCGTCGTCCACCTCAGGAGCTCAGTGTTACTGCCCTCGATCCGGCACCGTTGCCCCATTGGAGGCGTCGAAGAGGGGGTCAGTTCAAAACCTGGCTCGACACTGTCCGTCAAGACATGGAGGTGGTTCTTGGACCTTCGGTATTCGGTCTCCGTCGTTGGCGAAGTTAATGGGTTGAGCTGTCTAGATCTGCTGCCGCGGATCGTCACGCGTGGAGAGGTACAATTCGGGACATCATCGAGGCCGGCTAGATCAGGCATGATCGCAGCCGTATCAAGTACAAGTAAGTACCTTTTAAATGCACATCCTTTCAACTTCCTGTACAAACCGCGCCCGGTAAAAATTCCCACTTAAAGAGTATGCGCTTCCACAATGATTTTCGATGACCTTATAAATTCGAATATATTTTGGAGTAAAAATGCACAAAATCTGCTTCCTTTCATTCATTTGGTAGCGAATCACGTCGTACTCACATTTGTAATCGAAGAAAGGATATCTTTCGATTTTAACAAAGTGTACAATTATGAGATGTTTCAGACCGGGAAATGTAAATTTATAGAGCATCCCGTCTGTGCGTTTATTAATGCTCCTCATGAAATATACAACATAGTCCGCATTCATTGCCAAATTTTATGGACTCTATGTGCTATCTTAAATGCATTGAGGAATGTAGAGTTCTTTGTACGCGGGAGGTATACACGTTGTAGACTGAAATCGCTAAACACAACGGCTGATCTAGCTCAAATTTATTGGGGAATTAGGAAATTATGTCAAAACCTAAACATGCTCTTTCTTCTAGTATAAAATGTAAAGAAGACGTGATTTACCACCAAATGAGTGAAAGAAAGCATATTTTGAGCATGATTTCTATAAAATATAGTGTAATTTATAAGGCTGGCAGGTAACTTAAATCCAAGTCACCTAGCCAACGGCCGAGCTCCGCATCAACTCCAGAGAAGTGATCGACAATGGTCATGTGAATTCTCGCTGCAAAAATTGGCTGCTCGGCACGGTAAGTGTCGTACTTGCCTGCTTGTGTCCTCCTAGAAATACTGCTTTGCACAACGGCCGACCCTCTCCAAAGAAGATGGCGGAATAACACCAGACAGTTAACACTGAACCAAGCCAGCCAAGGCATGTGTGCTTAATTAAGTTTTCTGCTTTATACAACAGGTCTCCGATGACTGTCCGACCGCTGAGACCAACGACATCCACCGAGTGCTCTACCGGCTGGGCTCCACACCGTTGACTTTCGCGGGAATTCGTCTATAACTAGGCAGACTTGCACAACGCACCTATCACCCTCCATCTCACCTCACCAACCTTGCACAGGTGGTACGAAAAGATCAAAATGAATGGAAATGGGCGCAAGCCCATTGGTTCAGAAATTCAAACAGCCTGTCTGCGAGTGCTGCAAACATCTTGTCCGCACTACATGTACCAGGCGCTTCTGTGAGGACGGCTCGTATATCAAGTAGGTGAGTGCCATCAGGGCCACATGGAAAAATAGATATTGCAGCCTCAGTCTCAGTCCTCTAATCACTAAAATATTCCCATGATGACCCACTAATCCCGTCACTTGGTAGCCTTCCAAGCCCTCGACTCTTGGCGCACTCAGTGATTATAGGCAGGCGTGCCCCTATGTGCCGTGAGAATGAATTTACTAGAAGGGGGCGCTCACCGATCGTTCTTACGGAACACACTCGTTCCGTTGTGCCTTACGGGCTCTCTCTCGAGCCCAACCAGCAGCCGCACAGCGGCGCATGATATAGGCTGAATGACATTACGGACAAAGATAGGGGACAAGGAGACCAGTCTCCCTTGTCTTTGTCTGTAATGTCATTCTGAATTCACTAGTATCGACCTTCGTTCGCCCCCTCTCATGTACCAGTAGACTGCCTTTTCGCGCCAATTTACCTTATTTTGGGTTTGTTCAGTTGGAACTAGCCAGGGCGGGAAAATGATTACTTCATGACAATCCACACTTTTAGATCCATGACTTTACCTGAAATTCTGTAGTGAGGTTTGAAAAGACAAACCCTATAACACGAAAAGCCCAAGCAACCAAGTCAGTAAACCCAGCTTATAGTTCTGATTCGGAAATCCTGGGGTCGAGCATTCGGAAAAGCTTCATTCGAACATACCTACTTTTCGAAAGTCACAACAGACGGTAGATCGGAAATGAGAGATTAAACACTGTTCACACTCTATTTAATTTGGTAACAATGAGCAGGCGGAGAGTTTGATCAAAGGCCACACAGACGGCCAAACCCATCTTGTCCCTACACCAGTCTAGACCGGCGATGGGTTGTGTTGACAGTGTGATGTTTTGCAGCAGTGAAAGACTGCCGGCCACACCTTCAGCCACTTCAGTCGCCGGTTGACCCTCAGCAGTGGGGGTCACCTGAACCATCTTCCGGCGCTTTGCCGGGTAATTGTACTTCCAGAGGCACAATGACCCGTTCCCACCGGTCGTCATAAAGATGTCCCTCTGCTGCGGCAGATGTCGGACCTGCCAAACAGTCGAGGAGTGGGCCTTCTCGGTGAGGCAGGCGAATCCCTTCTCTGGATGTTGAGTGCGCATATCGAAGACGTGAATCTTCGACTCCAGCGTGGTTGCCACGAGTTTGTTCATGTCAATGTCTTTCCGATCAAACTCCAGCGCACAGACGCCGTTCCGGACGTTCTTCTCCCAGCGCACCTTCATGGCGCGCAGATCAAACAGTTTGATATCACCATTGTCATAGCCTGCCGCTAGACAGCGATCGTGAGCATTATAAGCGTGTCCAAAGGCCACAGTCCAACAGTCTCGGCTTGACCCAACTGAGGGATTGTCTCCAGCGCTGGACTGCTTCTCGTCCTGAGATGGTTCCATAGTGACAACGGGTGTTTTGGGCTGTCGGGGATCCCAGACCTTGACGGTTCCGTCTCGACTGCCTGTTGCTATCTCTGGCGCGCCCTCACCCACGCCGAGTCCACCAACGCCGTCGATGGTGTTTATGATTTCAGAATGTGCCTGGACTGCGTAGATGGGCGCGTCTAGACGCCCACCCTCAGCTAAATCCCAAATGGCCATGCGTCCATTGAAGGCGCCCGTTGCAAGGTGAGCGTAGGGGAGACGGGATGCGCCAAATGTGCAGCATTTGTAGGAATTGGACTTTTCTACCTAAATAATTAGCAAATAAACAATTTGGTAAATTCCACTGAAGAGATAGATGGAGACATGTATACAATAGGACACAAAAAGAACGGGGTAAATTTCAACTAAGCAAAATGTGTTATAACTTGCGCAAAAGTGTTGCTGGCGCTATTTCTTCAGGACTCGTTCTGCTAGGCGTCTTGTACTTGTCACAAGGCTCAGAGACGGGAAAGAATCAGTTGTTTTGCAGAAAACATGAACTTTTGACATCAGTTGGCAGCGCATAGTTTACAAACAAAAGACGAGTCAATGAGCACTGTGAGGTTCACTTCAGAAAAGGTTCGACGTCTTGAATATGTAATCAGGGCGTCCAGACTACGGGGAGAGAGAATGCCAATTAAGATGAAAGCAAAGGAGTACCTGTCTCCGTACCCTCGGTAATCGATGGAATTGGCATCGAGTAGACTGAGGAGGTGAACTGGAACCAATCATCATAACGCAAAATTAGCTCTAGCGTTGGAAATCTTGAGGCACCAGGGTACGGCTTATTAGTTGAAATACTAGAAAATCGAAATCGTGGTTGCGTCAGATCAGTCATGGATTATCACAAATACGAGACTGTAAACGCGCGGAGTTCATTGGTGAAGTCTTGGGACCGGCACTCTGCATGATCTACAGAACCGTTGTCCAGTCCTTACTGGTCGCTAACTCGGTTGTTTTCTTTGCAGTTTCGCTCCCAAAAAAAAATTAGAAAAAGCGTAGTTCGAAGCTAGATGTATGGATTTCGAGCCTCGAATGTGCACGCTTAGATGTGAAAAAAGAACAAACTACTGGCCGTATGCAAGTAGAGTGGAAAACGTTACTGTAATTAGGCCAATAGGGACAGACTAACTTTCACGCTATTAGCCACAGTACTAAATCCCGCCACCAACTAGTTGATAGGCTCAGACAATCGACGATGCGTGGAAAGGAAAACACGAGACTTGGCTGACACCAGGACAATCCCTCCTCACGAAAAATCAGTATATACTTTCCTTACTTAGAGCCGGAGCATAATCACTTGTACCAACAACGGCTAAACGCAATTATCCTAAATTCAAAGGCTGCCTTTAAGAGGACTGCCGAATATCAAATTGAGGAAATGTCGTCCAAAAAGACGAGTGCCAAAAAGTAGTTTCGTCTTCTAAATAGGTCATAAAGAGAAACATTCGGCATTCGCCGACATTATCAGTACCCATCGGCACTGTCCTGTCTCTCAATGTTTATCTAGGGGGCGCCCACCGACCGCGTCACGAGACCTGTTATTCTCGTTTTGTCTTGAGGCAGTCGTATGGCGACTAGTACTATAGGCCGATATTTCTTGTTTTTCCAATAGACAACACCAGTCAACGGTCTTGTTTCTAATTTCAAGTCTGGCTTGAAAAAACGCAATTATGACAGGAAACCGTCGGCAGAACAGAAGCCTTCAGGCCAACAATCCGGATGATTAGATACTTGTCAGGCTGTTCACACAATACATCTCGGCATGCCTCATCACTGCGGAGTTGATTAGGCAACCTTACCGTGCAATTTCCCCTCAATCTGTTAACGGCTGCGCCTCGGACAAACTCATAGTACTTATGATCGTTGACCGAGAGTCCGACCGCCGCCGGCAACGACCTCCACCGTGTGCCCTACGGGGTGAACACAGCACCGGTGACTTTTGCTTAAATTAGTTTACAGAGGGGCAGACTTGCGCAGCATCTGCCATAGGCTCCCCTCCCTCACCCACGAGTTTCCAATGGCGAGTCAATTTCAAGAAGGCCGGGGATGAGCTCTGACGTGGTAGTTGGCAAGGTTAAACAGCCCGTCTACGCGTGCCACACGCGACCTGGTCCCCGGACAATGTACGGGGCCTTTTGGAATGGAGGCTCGAATCCTATGTTTACGTGGGCGTCATAGAGGCCAAATCAATGGGTCGCTGGCTTTGACTCCTACTCCTCGAACTAGTTACCCTCACATACCCACAGTACTGACCACAAGGGCAGATTAACACAATGATAGTAGGTATGAGTAGCAGACCCTCTGTTCACTTCGGGATGATAGCTTGTCGGCTTAACAGGCGATAAGGATCGACATAAGCCTTCCGTTCTGCCGATATAATGAACAGCATACAACAAAATGCTACGTCTCCTAGGAGCTCCCATTGGTCAGTATTCGCACTCAAGTCCAGAAGAGCACTTTGGACTTGAAAGAAGCGAAACAAGTCCCATAGAAATTTGCAAGTCTGACTTGCGGCAGGGTGTAGAAGAAGAATCCACGAAATGGACTGAAATAGACACACTTTTAACAGTCGACGACACAAGCAGAGGCATATTTTTGCTCGCCTCCGAGAAGACTGTTGTAAAGCATTGAGGGTGGATCACGTCATAGGTATCTCGAAATTGTAATGAGGTTGAGATTGCGCGAAGCTTGTCAGAAGCAACATGACAATTGTAAACTACGTCTCAACTAAGTAACCAAGAATATTATGCCAACCCATCGCCATTCTACATAACTTGACGTACGCAGGAGGAAGAGGACGTTCACTCTAAAGCTGACGAATACAATGGCATTTTGACCTTTGATAAGGCTTTCAAACACATAGAGGCTTATGGAGATTAAGATCAGGCCAGAGGATAAAGAAACAAATCATAAATTATAAATTTTGTTGGGAAGCCCATCGCACTTGCGAAAGAACGAGATCTTGGCGATTTCGGCAAAATCCTTAAGGCTCACGGAGACATGGGGGATCAAGTGGGGAACTCGTTGCGCGTTTAGAAATGCCTTCGCATATGAAGTGTTCACATTTCTCAGGAAACTTGACTCTCGATGTAAAAAAGACAACTGCAACGGAGTCAAAGACGAAGGAGAAGGAAGGTGATTAGAATAACAGGAAATGAATCACAGTGCATATGACAACTGTTTACCTCGTATACAAGCTTCACATCTGTTGCAGTGACGTCATACACCTGGAGCTGGGCGGTGCCACGAGGATTGGAACCCACAACTACAAACTTCGTGCTGACGGGGACCCATTTGCAATCATAAAGCGTGTAGTTCAACGACTTTTGTATGTGACCGATGATTTGCGGCTTGTCCATGGCATAGAACCAGGCTGAGAATAGAAATTGAAACAATAGACGGGATTCTACGTCTTATCCACCTGTTATGACCTGATCATAAAGAAGACGAAACGCAGATATATGCCAAACCGAACAGTAAATCAAGTTAACTTATGGCGAGCATCTT
The DNA here is from genome assembly GCA_902702965.1 of Spirometra erinaceieuropaei. Taxonomy (NCBI): domain Eukaryota; kingdom Metazoa; phylum Platyhelminthes; class Cestoda; order Diphyllobothriidea; family Diphyllobothriidae; genus Spirometra; species Spirometra erinaceieuropaei. The sequence continues at coordinate 234,933 of CACRXP010000433.1, read as the reverse complement.
CAACCTGGAGTCGGCAGAACAGGAACTTGAGAGGCTGTCAGGCAAGACGAGTTTCAACGGCCTGATAACCTACCGAGTGCTTGAAGGCAGAACCTTGTCAGTGGATATGGACTGGGTTAACCTACTACAAATTCCAGCTGAAATGGCTGTGGGTACATGAAGTCCCAGTGTTAAGACAAAATTTCTTTGCCAGCAACATTTGTGGCAGGGTAGCTCTAAGTGATTCAATGAGTTCGAGAAAAACCCGAGTGAAGGGACTGCCCATATAGGGAAGAACCTTTTTATTTTACAAACCAAAGAAACTAAAGAGTGTCCGATTGGCAATGGGAGAAGAATCTGAGGGTAAGTCATGAGAGGGTGACTTATGAAACATCGACTGAAATTCTGAAATGTGGTTTTGTTTTGAAACGTTTACTAGGGTAAAGTTGTAATATTTATTACCATGCGATAATCCCATGCTATTTCAGTCGAGCCAGGATGCCGACTAATGAATGCTTGTCTTTCCAGCCGCCTGAAAAAGTCGCATTCGCCAAAAACGACAGCTTAAACAGTACGAGTTTTCTAGTATATTTTATACCATGCGTAATGACATCTCTTCTTGTACTCACTTTGTAGGAAACTGCGTCTTCAGATTTTCCGCCCAAATAAATGGTAGTTCTGGGTTTGAAAATGTCTATATCCATGGTATTCTCCAAGACCGAGAATCCGTCGTATCTGTCCGTTTACTAACGCTTATTGTAAAGCGTGCGATGTGGTTCATATCAATTTTAAAATTTAATAAACTTCCGTATATTCTCTTCGTAATAGCATAGAAAACTGTCTTATTTTCCTCAAATGAAACCGTGCAGCTAATACTCTAGAAATCCTGAACGTAAGTGAGGCGGTACGATGAACTCAAATTACTCGGAAATTTTTACAATTTCAGGTAAATTGACAGGTAAAAAATTTGAGTACGTCATTTATTACAATAGGGGTATGGGAAACGGTATTTTTGTGCATGTTTTTTTTTAAAAATACCTTTGAATTGATAAGACCGTTGGAAATCAATCGAAGAAAATAGCAACGCTCAGGTAGTCATTTCTACCGACGACTAGACAGACGCATATTCAGAAGTCCACTTCCTGGCATGACTGAAATGTCTCGGGATTATGCTGCATAGTAATCTGCAGTATAACCTTACACAAGCAAATTTTTCGAACCCAAATCATATTTCAAAATTCCAGTTAATTTTTCATGAGTTAGGTCACCAACAAACGCAGACAGCATACAAGAATCCACATTCTAGAAAGCATGAGGCACTTGTCGGATCAAGCCAAAATAAGGTATTCTTCCACGCAAAAAGGAACGCGCTTGGACAAGGAGTTACAGATCGAAGGTAACGTCTGTCATCCGAAAAGTCTACGAAGAAGCTACATGGATAGGGATCGGCTCGTATGTGGTAAAATCACAAATAGCATGTCTGTGATGTTATACTACTCTGATCCCTATTTGGGCAAAAGGCGGTGGCTGGAACCACCGCTTAGTCTTTAAGGGTTTCAGGTTGACCCCCTCTGTGTTGCGTTCAGTGGGACCATGGACATCGGCTCTGACCATGTGATGAGAACGATAAGGAAAGTACAAAGCCAACGCTGGCGCCTTTCCCTGATATCCTCGCAATGTAGTTGCAGTGAGTACATTGTGACAGTTGAAACGAAGTCTATAAACTCCATTCGCAGAATCACTATCAGGCAAAAAAGGCTGAAAACCCCCGAATTCACAACCAAACAAGAATGTCCCGGGCTACGAAGATATCGGAACGGATACACGAGACGCTTCAAAAGCTTGCGAAAACTCCGCGAACAGCATAGATTTGGCGACAATCCCATCCTTATTCTTTACGCTCGAAGAAGACCTGACACCAAGATAGTTGAAATAGCACATTTCTCTAAACTTACAGTCGTTGACCATGAGATGAGCCTTCTTTTAGTCAGGGATGCAGCCTGACAATACTTCGGTTGTTGCCTTCTCCCTGAGCGAAGCGACTGATTTGATATCTCGTTTACCAAAGGACTAGATTCTGAAATGCATTACATCTTAACAATAGGAGGACCGCATTGTCAGCGTAGACGAAGACTGTCGATGGGCGTCCCGATACGAATCCGACACACCCTAGATTTGCAGGTCATCCAGGTAGCTAGTCGAGGTCGCAGTTAAGCAGGAAGAGGTATTGGATGCAATCTTGTCAGATGCGAAGCAGAAAATTGAACGTCTGGCAGTGCTGTTAGCCGAAAACCACGCGATGGTGGATAGTAAGCATTGAAGACAGCGAAATTCCTGGGAAACATCAGCTTATTATATTATAAGTCATGGGGACTCACTAAAAACGATCGCAAACACTGCACTAAAGTCGACGAAATAGACTACGGTGGGTTGCTGGTAGCCGTGGCAGAATTAGGGAGTGAGCTTCAGCGTGAATATCCAGTCGATGCATCTACCTTTATTAGAAGCCCGGGCTCGATTATTTTTTATCTTTGAGTCGCGGTCACTCTACAACGTTTGTGAATGATGGGGATAAAAACGGTTTCAGAAACGACGATAAAAGGTGTGCCGCAGTCGCTGATATATCTCGTTTTTTCTCCTTAAATGAGGTGCCGAAAAATAGTTGGGTCTCAGTCATCAGAAACGAGTCTGTCCCAATATGGTCCTCCAAACATTCCATGGAGTTAGAAAGAAGCAGGAAATTCTATACAAAATCTGCTAACCTTAAGGGCGAAGCAACGACTTCCAAGGCCCTTGTTATTGCTTAGTAACAACGTCGACAGTACGTAGGCCGTGGACGGACATTTGTTTCAGAAGTAGGGGATTAATCGACCACCCTGGTTGAGAAAATGGTCCATTTACTCATTCCAGCGTTTGGTTTTGGTCAAACTGCGAATAATGGAGCCGTAAAGCACATCGACAACGGTCACCCAGCCCAGAGTACCTGTTGACATGGTAAATAAACTGGTAGTTTCCGAGTACCATTTATCCCCACTGGGCTCGGCATAGCGGGTAACTCAGCTCTTATGAAATTTTCTGTTAACCTTGCTGTCGGGTTACCGCGTTGGCAGTAAGAAATATTGCTTGAAGTCTTTAACTGTAGGCTGACGGCTAATAAGCTCTAAAGATCGCACATACATATGTATGTACCGCAATATTGCGGTACGAATGGACGAAGCCAAGCACAAAAAGTTGACGCTAATATAAATATGTGTATTCTTTAGGATTGTGCAACAACCGTGACCAGGTCGGTTAATTAATCAACGCATAAAAGAAAAAGGGCAAAACTCTCAGAACGAATTAACCGACTTTATAGCAAGAATTCAAAGTTAGTACCGTAGTGAATATAACGGAACGCAGAAAGGGCGTATTCGTACTACAGCCTGGCTGTCGTGAGGTTGCTATGTACGCTTACCTCAAAAACGACGCAAATCTAGTTACAGTCCAAAGCATATTTTGCGCCAAAACGCAGGGCATCGCTGCCCGAAGGGTAAGAAAAACTGATGCTTCTAGTCTGCCAAGAGTGACATATATTCTCCTTCCTGAATAATGACAGAGGCTCTTGGGGAATGGTTTTTACATTAGTCATTACCAAATGATCCGTCCAAATATGATCACTGGAAAATACTGCTTCTGATGAATAAGACGGTCAAAGCAGCCGAAAACAGTACAATATGGTCGGGGGATTCTGGGAAATTTCCTTAGGTGTGATTAGTTTTTCGGACAACTGATAAAAGTACTTCATGTTTTTTTATATTGTTATTGTTATGCGGAAACCTTTGCTACTTCCCTACATGGCGGTCCCACTCGCAGATGTCAGAGAGGCAGTCACCAAGGCAGCCTTCGGCACACCTGGCCAGCCTCCAATTTATTGCCTTCGCACGTCTGACTCGGCCTTTTGTCCGTCGAAACTGTAACGCTGGCTTGTAGTTTTGCCTCAATCTATTAGATTCAGGGTGAAAAAGCCCGAATATGCACACTTCATCCGTGGTTCCTTAAGGAACCACAAATTGCTTATGCATGTCAGATGCGGACATTTGCTGCCTCCGTCTCCTGAGCCGTGCGCACGTACTTAAGTCTTTATAAAGAATTCTAATAATTCCGTCTATTCTGTCTTCTGGTTTGGGCAATCTTGGGCAATGTACAACTGCACTCTGGTACGTCTAATATGTGCTTGTTCCTTCAGCAATGTTACAGTGTCCGGGAGACTTTTGGCCAAAATACGGGCTTACTTATTTAAATGACTTATTTTTTATCGTGCGGGTCACCCAGTTAGCACACCTCTCTTGCCAAATTTTCAGAACGACTGCAGAATGAAAGGTACTTAATTTCGAGTAAGGTCGGTGCTAGGATAATTGCACTGATATAAGATGTCGTATCGAAGATATATTTTATGTAAATAGGTATATATTTGTGTTTTGACCTTCCTGATACTTAAAGTCCTGTAGAGCGTATGCGCACTCGACCCTTGTCCCCAATACCAACGCGAAAGAGAAGGAGAACGCGACCTGCCACGAAAATGTGTATTAGGAAATTGCAAGTCCAAATTAACTGGAAGTAACGCCTATTTATAACGCCCTGCTGTGCTTCGCCGGCATGCGGCCCAATGCCCTTCGTGAAGAACATTCCAGACGAGCCGGTTGATAAATCGAATATGCAGATCGATCAGGCCCGAGGGGAAAAGCCAATGGAGAGGCGCCACGATTAAGATGACACCTCAGTAGAGAAAACGCACGTGGCCATCCATGACTGGCTGGCTCTTGTTTTTGGGAGTGTAGGCACTTGCAACAATTTGAAGGGTTAGAGACAGAGCCGTTGATGACCCTATTTATGCACAGAGCTTTCGCAGATTCGTAATCAAAAATAAAATTGCAGGCAGTTACAATGTAATCGAGTCACATTTCAATAGTAATCATTAGGCAGTGCACAGGGTCTCTGTAAATTAGTGCGGAGGGTTTTTTACAAAGATGGCTGTGCATAGTCATGCTGTAAAAGCCAACTTCTGTCGAAAACTAGGCGAGCAAGTATTCTTTTAAACACACAACTTGTGCCGGCCGTCACCATCTCGCTTGGAAGCGAGTTCCGCAGTCAGACGACCCGCTGGCTGAATGAAAATTTTCGACGATCTAAGCGCGAGCGCTCATTCGCGACTTTGTAGGTATGGCCGCGCAGTTAGTTTGTACGGGCGAGCTCAATGAAGTCCTCTGCTCTTAATGAGCAACCCTGTCCGCGGACTATTCAATTATTTTATTAAAGACCCGTCGGGGTCCCATCAAAGCAAGTAAAAATAAATTTACATGCAAATTTTAGACGATGTAGGCAAAATCTGCACAAAGTGCAATGCATAGTTTTTGAGATTAGAAGTCCGTTAAGCANCTTAGAGGTGGAGGACGCTGGAAGAGGTATAATTAGAGACGAATTGCGAAGATTGTATGGGCGACTACTAGGGGTAAGTGCTGAAATCCGAGGAAAATTTGAACTATGATTAATGCGAAAGAGGAGACAGAAGCCCGCTTCGGACTATCCGGACTATCCGGAACGTCCAAAGTAGACTGCAATTTATTTGCCCATAAGTGAGAGGGAATAGGCCAAGCAAATTCAGCCTCTCCTGATAAGAAAAATGCTTTAGACCGTCGACCATCTTTGTCACTTTGAGTTGCACCTGTTCGAGTAAGTCGATATCCTTCCTCACCTATGATGAAGTTGCTGGCATTCCATACTCCAGATGAGGTCCAACAAAGACACCAAAGAGTCTTTCAAAGAGTTCGGGAGGAAATATTTTAAATGCACGTCTGATCCAGTGAAGAGTACTAGTTGCCTTCTGGACCATCTTTCTACAGTGTTCTGATGACGATAGATTTGTGGTCGTCCATACACCCTGATCTCTGTGTCTTTCCATCGTTTCTAACCTCGTCGTGTCAATATAGTACTGGTGTTTGGGAGAGGCATTGCGGCCGGTGTTCATGTGCAAGACTACGCATTTGAACACGTTACACTTCAAAAGCCATCTGTTCGACCAAGCACACAGTTTGTCGATATTCGACTGCAACTTCCCTGCGTCATCATCACACTTGACTTCACTCCATATTTTTATGTCATCCGCGAACATGAGAGCCTCGCAATTCACTTCGTTGATGCAGTCACTAAAATAAATCAGGAAGAGTACTGGGCCTAAGACAGAACCCTGTGGGACACCACTTTCCACCTTTGACCATCCCGACGTAGAGTTGCCAACGACGATTCGTTGTTCGAACATTCTTCCTTGAATTCCTATATCCCAGATCTTCTGTAAAAGAAGCCTGTGTGGGACACTGTCAAAGGCCTTCTTGAAGTCAAAAATATGACATCCACTCGAAAACCCTTATCGGTAACTTGTGTTTATTTCTCGTGCGAGTAAAGAACACTCGTTAGGCAGGAGCGCCCTGGACGAAAGCCGTGTTGGGCATCACATAATATTTTGTTTTTTTCCAGGTATTTCATCAAGTGTCTTTTGATAATGCGTTCCATTATTTTACAGCCGATGCAAGTAAGACTGACGGGACGATAATTTCCGCAGTCAAGTCTTGAGCCTCCTTTGTGGATCGGAGTAATGAGTGCGCACTTCCATTCTTCCGGGAGCTCGCCGTCTTCTAATGACTTTTGAAATATTGCGGATAATGGCTTGCACAGTTTATTAGCACGTTCACGAAGTGCAAGTGCGGGAATTCTATCCGGGTCAAGCGATTTGGCAGGTTTCAGCCGGAGTAGCTCGACCCTAATTATCGTCGATGAAAAGAGTGGTTCCTCGGTTAAGGAGGGTAAGGAGGGTTCAGTTCAGTTCAGATCAGTTTATTGATGGAAATAGGCGTAAGCCTTTGAGTACCCTATTCGCAACGTAAAAAATGTGTGGTGTACAGATAGATCTTCTGGGCTGAAATAGTTCGAACACGCCCATAATGGTGGGACAAAATGAGAAGGAGTTACAGGGGGTGAGCTCGACTTCTCATCGCTCTTGGTCATTTCGGAACATAAATATGTCCAGATTCTTCTTAAAACTTTGTATAGACGGTGACATCACAACATCTGCGGGAAGCTCATTCCACGGTTTGACCACCCGAACCGAGAAGGAGAACTTCCGCACATCCAGCCGTGCCTGCTGAGTGCGCAGTTTTAACGGGCGACCTCGGAGGTTGGTCGTGGTAGCAAATTCAAAAAAGTCCTCGAAGGCCAGACTGCAATCCAACCCCTTTACAATGCGGAAGGCTTGCAAGAGATCTCCGCGAAGTTGCCTGTAACTCAAAGGAAAGAGGTTCAGATTTACTAGGCGGGTCGCATAAGGAAAGGAGCTTTGATCCCTGACCATCTTCGTGGCTCTCCTCTGGACTCTTTCGAGGCAGTTTTGATCCACAACACCCCACGGCCTCCAAGCTTGTAGGGTGTAGGAGGGGGAAGAGTAATGGGAGGAGAGGTTGGCTGGCGAATGGATGGATGGGCAAATATAGCACTATGTTCTCGGGTGAAGATGGACTGAAGGGAGTCGGAAAGCACGGACGCTTTTACCTGGTCGTCAATCTCCACTTTGCCATCTCAGACCTCAGGGCAGGGATCAGCTCCGGAGTCCTTTTAGTAATTCGTACGTAACCATATAGAATTTTCGGATGCTCCGACGAATTTCGAAGTATGTTCAGTTCAAATTTCGTTCGCAGCTTTGAGGCTTATATTTCTGTAAGTGTTGTTCGGAGCCAGTTTGTCTGTAACGCCTCCACAGACGATTCCTTTTTCTGAAAGAGGCCTTTAAGTCCGGGTTTATCAAGTTTCGGCGGTTTTTGATTGTCTTTCTTCTGAGTGGACAATTGGAAAAAACAATCTCTTTCAGTAAGGAACTGGAGGTATTCCAGTTGTCGTTTGCCTGACAATGCAGTTCAGTCTCCCATAATACGGCTGCCGCTTCCCTCCTCATGAGAGAATAGTCCCCTTTTCAGATGTTTCTCACCTGTGGAGTTGAACAGGTCTGGAAAACAGTGAGGTCTCGATGTGGAGCGTGATGTTCTACACGATCTTGATGGATCACACGGGAAGGCGCATGCGGCTGGAGGGAGCACTCCTTTTGTGAGGAACTGGACAATTACTTTTAAGTTTTAGGATGACCCCTGAATATGCCTCTTCGCAGTAAACTGATGTGTAAAAACTTCCATAGGTTTTTCGATGTAAGGGACAACCAGAAATGGGAGTTGTTCATCAAACCCCATTTTGCATGTCAGATTAATTCCTGGAAATGTTCATATAAGATTCGTGTAGAGCGCATCTAACAGATTTTTCTTAACGATGAAGAATGTTTCATTGAAATAGTCCGGATATAGTTTCCAGTTGACTGATAGAATGAATCACAAATTCTAATTTCTGTATTAGATCTCCTGCTAGAAGGCCGGATACAGGCTAAGTCGTATCAACGCATCCTATTTGCCGTTGGCAATTTTCGGCGGAGGAAAAGTTAATCTCTAGGAGAAGATCTAGCATTGGGGAGACGCTGGCATACTCATCAGTGATGCAGACCTGGTGTAGTTCACTGGAGTAGCGTTTGGCCAATTCCAGCGGACTCGAAATGACCAGGGGACTACATCGAATAAAGGCAATATCTAGTTAGTTGCAACTGTACCTCACTCTAGTTCACCTAAGTTCTCGTTGGAATATTTTATGAAGTCTTCGGAGTTCTCTCTAAGTGGATGAAACTGATGAAATTGCTACTTTGGAATCTCGTTATCTTGCCAACCGATGGATACCTGTTTCGTGAACTTTAGGAAGTAAATATGTCTTGGCGATTGTTAGTTCACCCTGATTTACGGGCTTGACTAAAACACGTGGGATTAGTTTCCTTCTTATAAGGCGTTTAATGTTTTTAAAATACACGATTTCTGGGATTTTGTGGATTTAACACTCAGATGTTTGTATGTCGGACCGGTTTTCACTAGTGCATAATGTCCTGTATGGCCAATCTTGTTTGGGATGCTGCTGCAGCCTCATTTGTCGGTTGGCAGAACGATTTCGCTCCCGTCCTTTTTAAGTGAATGTAGTGCATTATTTTCGTCGTAAGTGTGTGTTAAGAACATGTTCCTATTCATCAAGAGAGGTTTGCACTTTTCTTCAAATTATTTGCGCGAAATAGTTACTCGCGTAACTTTGTACCCCAAGGCATGAGGCTGTGGTGAGGTACCTGACTAATTGACCTTTGACAACTTGGTCCCTTTTTCTTTGACCGCAGTTAAAGCAGGTAGGTATTTCAAAAGTGTTATTGCCCAGACACTAAGAACAATTACCTAACGAACCTCCTCATACGTGAAGGATGTATCCGAGCTTGACGAAAGACATCCGCAAAGGCATCGATTGCAAGTGGCACACCAACCCGCAACTACTTTGCACACCCAACTCGTACACCCAAAGGACAGGGCTGACAACCTCAATAGAAAGGGTGCTGTCTACAAAATTTCGTGCTCCACTTTTAATTTCGTTCCTCGTGTCGAAACTGGTGAATCCGTCTCAACCCATATGCACCAACTTCAGTAAGCGATGGTGAGATATGCTCATCTGTCCCCGGCGACCATGCACGCACTGGACACTGAGCACAAATTTTCGTGACAGATCACTCGCCTTGTTGGCGTCTGCTCTACATGGAAATGCGGCGAATTTCTGGAAGAAGCGCTCTTAGACTAGGCATGAATAAAGCGGGGTGTCGATTTGCATGTTACATACGAATTTCCGGAAGAGAAACGGAGGCCAGGTTGGCCAATACAGACGGGATGACGAAGTTCAACTGACATGCGTTGGCGCAGGTTTCGGCCGACTGCGTAACATTTTGCTAAACAAGGTTGCGTAATTAATTGTTTTTGTACAAGATCCACCATTCTGACTGCGTGATGGGAGCCAGTCTCGAAGATGCACGCAATACTGTTACTTTGTTCCCAAGAAACTTTGCCTCTTGCCAAATACACATAAATAGGTATTCGAGGTTAATCCCGAAGTCAAGACCGAGGACGTAGTTACATTTGCTAAAATACAGGAAGTTTTGCTTTTAATTCTATATTCTCTGGCATTAAGTGTGTATTTTTTGCTGATTCCCTCATAAAAATGCCCTGTAGGGTCGCAGTTTGTAGCCAGACCCTTTGAAACCATAATTTTACCTTCGGATTGATTTCAGTAGGTGTGATTACGTTCACGTTATGCTTGTAATGTGCAGTTTGGTAAGCGGAGCTAGGGGTTACGGTTTTCATTCAGGGTTTGTTTATGCTTACTCCATCTTCCGTTTGATCTCATCCTGGATGTTCGTATGGATTTTGAATAGGTTCACATTGTCCCTCCTGGACCGACGTGCTGGTTTTGCCTGGAAGAGGGATGGCAGCGCTTATAGTTCGACAGTTATAGACGAACATATCCTCCTGCTTGATTTATTCTGAGCGTTCTACTGTTCGAGGCCAATCACATAGGTTAGAGTGGCATTGCAATAATCTTGTTATTTCCAACTCCTGACAGATGGCTTACTCAAGGCTTTTACATAGCCCTAGGCCCCCGCAATATGGCGTCACAGGTATTTTCCCCGTACCGATGACGCTCACATTCGGCTTGTATAGCCTTTCATACGACGAGGTTCCATTCCGTCGTCTCATCCCTCTCTTTCTCCATTTTTTCCTTCTTTTGGCTCCATCCATGTGTTTTATGCTCGACTTCGCATGCAAGCGAAATGCCAAAGAGGACGACCTTACCGTCTCTACGGGTTACGAGTGTCCTGCTGCCACTTCACCCGAGAGAACCGCCTCAGGCAAGTTATTCCACGGTTCCACGACACGGTTTGAATAAAAATACATTTTCAAATCTAGTCTTCCTTTTGAAAGCACGTGGTTTGAAGGGATGTCTTGGGAGGTTATTTGTGGTGGCGAGTTAGAAAACGTTGTCACACCGGAGGACGCAGTTGAAGCCACTCATGATACGGAAAGATGTATCAAGTTTCCGCGCAACTGCCTATGATTCGGAGGAGAGGGCTTAAGGTTATTCAGGCGGGTCTCGTAAGACAGTGTACTCTGACCTCTTACCGATTTTTTGGCGCGCCTCTGCACACTTTCGAGTAAAATAAAAATAACAACCTTCCCTCCCCATTTCCCAGATCTACCTCTCTCACGCGAGCAACCCATGCTATCCGCTGTGTTTGCATACCCTAAGGCCAAATCGATTAGTAACAGTTCGGATTGCTGGGAATTAACTCTATTTAAGTTATAGAAGCAAAAATCAAATACAGTAGGAGCTGACTGCACTTCCCCTGGATCAACTGTCCACAGAAAAAACAGTGCCACAAATAGACTCACCTCAGCAGCCACAGTTGTGCCTACGTTTCGCCTAGCAGCAGAAAGGAAAGGTCATCGATATGAATGGTGTATTCCGTCTAAGACGGTTCAGGTAGAATAGTGGGGAAGGAGGACACGCCGGCCAATGCTAATGGGCGTCTGCCAGTCTGATTTAACTGTAAGACAGCGTGTTTGAAGGGTGTGTTCCATTTGTAGGAGCTCATTTGACCATGCCAAAGTTGGGCATGTGAGCACACTTATGAGCGGTTTGGGTAAAGAAGACGTAGTGATGTTTATGTTTAAGGGCAAAAATTCTTTCGACCAAGACGGAAAACAATTAATACAGTAGGACGGTGTGAATCTGTCCGCTGGACAGAAAAGGGTGCGGTCGGACAAGTACTCACAGATTCCTTCAGCCACCGGGCAGGTTCGCTGTAATCTAGGCTTTATAGTGCAATGTCCTGTTGTAGGACAAAATTGTGCTAGGTACCCGAAGGAAGATAAGTGGTGGCGGTGGTTGCGGTGAAAACGTCTATAAAAGCAGGGAACTCCGCCGTCATGTTGCTGATTGAAGGCAGTTCTATTCGCGCCACATGCTTGTTTTAATGCATAAAAAGCACTTTGTTTGAATACAGGCCGGAGGTACACATATTCATGCCCTGCTCGTGTCCAATTCCGTCATACCGACCGAGACTACCCAAGACAAATTAAATCGACGAAGGTACACACTGGTTATCCTCGTCGAATCTGACCCATCGGTCGAAGCGGTCACCGAGGCATGGTGTTACGGAGAAGATGGGAGCCGGTTGACAACAGAGCATATTCAGTACCACATGCAGCAAGGGCACTCAGTTCGACCGCAAATTCAGCAAAGTGGCCACTAACATCTGATATCTTTTTAGGGTCAGAACCGAAATTTCAATGAACATTTAAGTCGAAGACAATCAACTACTGTAGAATAACCACGTAATGCCCATTCTACAAACAAGAAGTACTACGAGTAGTATGAATTCCATATGGTAAAAGTATTATACCGTACCCCCGACCTAGATACTTGCTAAAAGCCCAGACACGTGTTTCACCGATATTCTGCCGCTGCGTGACACAGCTGCGAGGGGTTATAATACCTTTACCATATGGAATTCATACTACTCGTAGAACTTCTTGTTTGTAGAATGGCATTACGTGGTTATTCCACAGTAGTTGATTGTCTTCGACTCAAATGTTCATTGAAATTTCGGTTCTGAGCCTAAAAAGTCATGTCCCGGAGATTTAACTCCAAGTTCTGCACTGATTAATTTCTGAAATTATTCACCTGATTATTCTCTGGAGTTCATATACCGGAAACCGCGAGAGAACGCTGGGGGTCCTACTGAAGAGCCGAACCCCTCGCAGCTGTGTCACGCAGCGGCAGAATATCGGCGAAACACGTGTCTGGGCTTTTAGCAAGTATCTAGGTCGGGAGTACGGTATAATACCTTTACCATCTGATATCTTGTTGACTTTCATGTTTTTGCATCGTAAACCCATGCAGTAACACCCCATATGACCAATATGGTGACTTCTACCCTATTGAGAAACAGGCAAAACGCATATGTTTGTCTCCCTCCTGAGGGTACACGCCAAGGCACTCGAACCAAGGCATCCTCTATCAGGCCTAATCGTTGAAGTAGTTATTCAACGCGCACAACATTTGGTGTTTACCAAGTGTCAACCAAAGTTCTGGGCTTGCTACGTGGATAGCACCTTCGTCGTTGTCAAAACAACTAACATTGAGCACCTAAAGGAACTACTGAACTCGGTTGACCCCGATGTCTAATTCACGGAGAAGGCAGAAACAAACAACCAACTACCCTTTCTTGACGTGCTTGTGCGCCGGTGAACAGCTGGACAACTGCAAACCACAGAATTCAGAAAATCCACCGACACGAGACAGATCCTACACTTCATCAGTAACCATCCTCTGTCTCACGAACGTAGCTGTGTCCACACTCTATTCCAAAGAGTCAAAACACACTGCAACACGCCAGACGATAAAAGAGCCGAACGATTGCAGCCAATGGTTATCCCAGATATCTTATCGAGAGAAGCAGGCGTCGAGCGCACAGATGACGGCCAAATGAGCAGCAACCTGAAGTCTGGGGGACCATTCCCTACGTTAAAGAGGTCTCTAAAGCGGTCTCTCGACTGTTACAACCCGCCAAAGTAGGCATAACCCATCGACCCCAGGCGACAATTCGGCGCCGTCTGATGCAACCTAAGGACCAATTGCCACCCACTGAAGCCTCAGCGGTTATTTACAAAATAAGTTGCAATGAGGACGACTGCAATTATATGGGAAAAGCCGGGCGGAAATTGCATACCCGCCTACAGGAGCACAAATCGGCCACTTGGAGGATAAACCCAAATTCTCAACTTGCAACAGACGTCGGAGAAACTGGGCATACTTTCGATCTCCAGAGTGCTACCATCCTAGGCCGGAGCAAAACAAAAGCTGAACGACTAAAAATCGAGGCGTGGTACTCCGATGCCAACTCCGTCAACAGGCATCTAGATTTTCCTGCGGCTTATAATGTCCTATCTCATTACAATCGTAGAACTTAGGACCAAACAACCACCGGACTTACGAAGGCCATACAGAGACGGCCCGGCGACGAGTTTACTCGGTGAGAAAGAAGAAGAACCGCCAGAGTAACCACACGAC
>CACRXP010000433.1:157624-210803 GCA_902702965.1 Spirometra erinaceieuropaei | reverse complement strand
AGTTCATGTAGTCGACGATAGGTTCGCCTGCTCCATCGGACGCTGAAGGTGTAAACCTATGAATTTTGTTTACACGGCGAGGGTCGCCGTTCAGATAAGAAGACATAGTGCCGGACGCGCCCGCGACCAACACCAAATCCTTTGTTTCTTGCGGCTGATTTCCAGCCTATTAAAACGTGACTAACTGATCTCAGGTTTGCCTGCTGTGTCTTTAGCCGGATTCAGTAGACAAATTCATGCTTTTGCCTTTCCCCGCATACTGTTTATCGTCGTGTAACGGTTTCTATTGAATTTTTTATTACTGGTTGGTAAAGCTCAGTATATTGCGGAAAAATGAACACGAGTCCATAATAATGTAAAAATAACAGTTTTATTTCTTAGCGAACCGCGGCCATTACTGGAACTATGTTAACGCTGAGTCAATTGGTTACATGAGGCAATGTTGACAGTTATGTTCTGCGTGAGCGCCTAGATGTATAGTGGAACTTGGAAATTATGTTATGCAAAGTAAAGACGGTTTTCACGTCCGCCAGCTATCTGACCTTTCACATACGGTACTTTTAATAACACTTTCAAAAACCTAAAAACTGAATGCGCTATGAAGAAGCGATTAGCTACAAACGAAGCAATGAAAAAACTCATGAGAGATCCGTCACTTTCAAGAAGAGCTTCATGAGAAAAGAAAATACTTTGTGAAGTGATATGGGGGAGCAAGGAAGATTCCTCATGAAGATAGAATAAAAGCCTGAAGACGTTAAGTGGTGACAAACTCTGGGCGGGACTGGCAATGAGTGTGAGATCTTGACTTCCTAAAGGCCTGGACGGATTCTAGATGGACGTCGGCGGTAAGCGAGACGGGGGTGGATTAGAGCGTACACGCCAACATGGTCCCGAATGACTTCTCTGAGATGTTAAATAGGGAGGGTGTCGCGTTTCGTGAAGGATACGGTGCATGGGCTGAAAGAATCAGAGAACTCGAAGTTTGTGGTGAGAGGCCCTTGAAAGCGAACCGACACGCAGAGACAAAAATGTGAACGGATACGGTAATTTTGGACGACGTCCTAAATCCCCGATGTT
Organism: Spirometra erinaceieuropaei; assembly: GCA_902702965.1. Lineage (NCBI taxonomy): Eukaryota > Metazoa > Platyhelminthes > Cestoda > Diphyllobothriidea > Diphyllobothriidae > Spirometra > Spirometra erinaceieuropaei. The sequence goes on along the minus strand of CACRXP010000433.1, from coordinate 209,726 downwards.
TCCTTCTAAAGTCATTGAGAACGTTGTTCTGGGAGGATGAAAAAAATAAAAGTTTAATAGAGTCAATATTTAGCTAAAGGCGCAACCTTCTTATAAAGTGTGTGGAGTACTTGACATGTGGAAAACCTCTGTGCAAGAGCGCCGATACCCAGGACGATGGGAATATAGCAACGGAGTCTCTTGTTTCTATGGGAGACAACCCAAGCGAGCCATCAACTTCTCTCAGCCATTCCGCGTGTTCAATAGGACCCTCATTTGGAAGTGAGGAAACAAGCTCATGGCAAGATGGAAAGGGTATGCGCCACAACGGGAGTATAGAACCCCAGACGAATCCGGTGGATCTTCTGAGACCTTCAGCTGACAAGGCCGCCGGAAACAGAGAAAATTAACCCCTTGATCGTCAGCACTGCGTAGTCGTCCAGGGTCTATCGGAGTCGGATGCTCGTACCACAAAGGAAAGGATCTCCGCTGACCTTAATATGCTTCAACACCTACTGAAAAAATGCTTAATTCAAATGAAAAGATAACCATTCGCGCAGCCTTCAGGATCCGAAAGAAGGTGAGCGAACAATCAGAAACTGTGCGGCCACGACCTCTGAAAATTGTTTTGAACAGTAAAGAGGAAGCTAGCTTACTTCTGTCCAGGAAAAGCAGCCTCCGAAACTCCCACAAGGAAGTTTTTTTCAGCCGAACTATTCTCCAGCGGAACGTCTGAAGCGCCGCGAATTGGTAACAGAGTTGAAGAGGAGACTTGCAGCAGGAGAGAGCAACTTGGCCATTTTCAGGGGACGAGTGATACAAAGGAACGCGATGTTGTTTTGGAACCAGCCAGTCATCATGATGGCGGCAGCAACATAATATTGGCAAACCCGAGACTAACCGAACGAAGCACTGTCGAATGTTGCAAACTAAAATTCTTTTACACCAATGCTCAGAGTCTGTTTTCCAAGCTTGACGAACTGAGAATACAGGTAGCCGATACTCTTCCCGATGTTATAGCAATAACAGAAACGTGGCTGTCAGAGGACGTTGCCGATTGCGAGGTAGCATTAACAGGATACCATTTGTTTAGGAGAGACAGGAGAGGCCGCCGGGGTGGAGGAGTTGCCATGTATGTCAAGAGCAACTTAGCAGTGTGTGAGAGGACCGACAAGATTTCTAACGACATAGAGGCAATTTGGCTGACTATAAAGGCGCGGGGATCTCAGTCCCTCGAAATCGTAACTATCTACCGGCCCCCGCAGGCGGATCCCGACCCAGATACTTGTCTACTGAAAAGCATAAAAGAGATCGCCAGCCGACCAGACGTTGTTCGCATGGGGGATTTTAATGCACCCTGCATTCAATGGAGCGATATGCATGCGAAGTGCTCGATGAATACCTTCGATTACCATCTCCTAAAGACAACCCTAGAAGCTCTACTCACGCAACATGTCCTGTTTCCAACTAGAGCTCGTGGAGGGCAACAGGCCGGTTGGCTGGACCTCGTTTTTACCAAAGATCCTGACAGTATAGACGAGGTGTACTACCTACCCCCGCTCGGTCGAAGTGATCATGCAGTGCTTTTATGCGAGTACTTGCTGTATTCTGAACCGTGTACAAAAGACAATACGAGGCCAAATATATGGAAAGGGCACTTTCGCCAAATGAGAGTTGAGGCATCACAAATAGACTGGGATGTTCTCTTCTCCGGAAACGTTAACGAGGACTGGAATTTATTCAAGGATCGTTTACTGCATCTAATGAAGAACCACTGTCCCTTATCAAAGCCTAGGACATCCAACCGCCCTCAGTGGCTTACACGAGAACTCAAAAGGGAGATCAACAAGAAAGGTAGGTTATGGAAAAAATTTCGCGAGAACAACAATAATGCAGCGTTTACAGAATACAAAATTCAAAGAAATAAGGTGAAAAGTCTGATTTTCAGGAGGCGACCGGATTTTGAGAGTAATTTGCTCCACCGAGCCGTTAAAAATCCGACATTGCTCTACAGCTATTTGCGGAAAAGCACACGCAAAAGGAATCCCATTCCTGTTATGAGGGGTGATGACGGCTTGGAGATATCGGACAGTACAAATAAGGCTGAGCACTTTTCTCAATTTTCCCGATCCGTTTTCACAAGAGAAGCAGACTTTACCCCATCTAATTCTGAGAACATGAGAGATCCCACTATCGAAAATATTGTGTTTCGAGAAGAAGCGATTTTGGAAGAACTGAAAAGCTTGAAGGAATGTAAATCTCCCGGTCCGGACGAGATTCCAGCAAAGCTGCTCTTTGAGCTTGTCCAACAGCTGGCCAAGCCACTATCCTTTCTGTACCAGAAATCGTTTGATGCTGGAATTCTTCCCACAGACTGGAAGACGGCCCACATTACACCCCTTTACAAAAGCGGTAGTCGTGCTCAGGCGACAAACTACAGACCCGTCAGTCTGACATCAATCTGCTGCAAAGTGATGGAGAAAACCATCAAAAAGGAGTTGATGGCTTACTTGGAAACCCACAACCTCTTGTCCAATACACAATATGGTTTCCGTAGGGGAAGATCATGTGTTACGAACTTGCTATACACTATGCAAAGTTGGACACGAGCACTGGACGCAAAACACACCGTGGATGTTGCCTATATTGATTTTCGGAAGGCGTTTGACAGTGTTCCGCACCAGCGTCTCCTACACAAGTTGAGAATTATGGGCATCGGTGGCAAACTTCTCAAATGGATCGAAAATTTCCTTGTCGGCCGCTCCCAAATTTTCTGCGTAGAACAACAGCAATCAAGGTGCACATTCATAGAGAGTGGGGTCCCACAAGGCTCGGTGCTCGGACCAACTCTCTTTCTCTTGTTCATCAATGATTGCGTAGATGGGTTGGACTGTGATTGTGCCATGTTTGCGGACGACGTAAAAATCTGGAAAGTCATCCAGAATGCTGCCGATGAGACCAACTTCCAAGAAAATCTTTGTCGGTTGGACGAGTGGTCCCGCAGATGGCTCTTGTCCTTCAATTTGAACAAATGCACCATTCTGCGCCTCGGAAATCAGAGCCCTAGTACGCGGCAATACCATCTGAACGGAATGCCACTTCGAGAAGCAGAAACTCAGAAAGATCTCGGAGTTTGGGTTGCAGACAGCCTAAAGCCTTCTACACAATGCTGTAAGGCGGCCAAGGCCGCAACCTTAATGCTATATGCCATCAAGCGGGCATTCGTAGTTTTCGATGAAGACTGCTTCACCAAAGTCTTCGGCACGTTTATAAGGCCCCATCTCGAATATGCAATTCAGGCCTGGAGACCGTGGACGCATCAGGATTTCGCTCTGCTCGAAAGGGTGCAGAGGCGAGCCACAAAATTAGTAAGAGGTCAAAGTGCACTGCCATACGAGATCCGCTTAACTAACCTTAATTTCTATCCTCTGAATTATAGGCAGTTGCGCGGAGACATGATACAAACTTTCCGTATCGTGCGCGGCTTGGATTGTGCCCTTCGGTGCGATGACTTTTTCCAACTCGCCACTACAACTCACCTCCGGGGACATTCCTTCAAGCTACGTGTGTCGCAGGGTAGACTGAATGTGAGAAAATATTTCTTCTCCAACCGTGTCGTGGAACCGTGGAATAACCTGCCCGAGACGGTTGTTATGTCTCAATCTGTGGAGATATTTAAATGTCGCCTTGACAGATATATGCTGCAGCAACAAGCGGACTATGTGACTTTTTAACCATGTGACTAGTGACATATGTGAATCAATGTATGCATTCACTTAATGCTGTAATTTCTTCACATTTTTGCTTGTTTATCGATTTTTTATGTACAAATAGGGAGTTCAAAGGCGTAAGCCTATTTCCCTCAACTACACTGACTGACTGACTGACTGACTGACATATATCGATTAGCAGCTTATTCCAAACAACGGTATACTTGGACGCGAAGAAGAGGGAGTGCTTAAAGTTAGAAAAGGACAAGGGGGAGGCATAATCGAGTAAGAGTTATGGAGATTGTTTGGGCGACTATTAGGGTTAAGGGATGAAATCCGTGGAAGATCTGGACTGCTATTAATGCAAAAAACGAAATAAAACCTGCTTCTGGTCTCTGAACCCATGGGAATTTTAAGTTAATCATGTGGCATCTGCTTGAGTAGGAAGTATTTGGATGTGCCGTATTTAAGAATCCTATGGCAAAATGCCCTAGAGAATTATTAGTTTTCGATGACCAGCCTCATCCAACAGACCAGGCAATGAAAATAATAATAATAATAACAATAATTTTTATTCAAGACCGCTGGGGGTCCTATCATAGGAAGTAAGAATGAATTTCACATTACCGGAATTTATACAATACCTAATTCATAGTTATTTAATAAGTAGTATGTTACGAAGAATTTTGAGCTAGCAGTGAAAAAAAACTCCTAACATGAAGAAACTGAATATGATTGTATTAGAACTATAGGAGAAAAAACTCTTGCTTCTTAATATATAAAGAGCAGATAGGACCGGCCTCCACGTGGCAGTGTAAAACGGATTTCGTGAAGGGGTAAAAAGGCGGGTCAGACAGAAGTGGACGGTGTGTGGTCTTGAGTAAAAGGTTCGAAATGCACATCATCAAGACAGAATTCATATGCCGGATGAGGCCATTCATGTGAAAGGGGCGAATAGAAAACCAGTCTCGAGGCGATAGGAACCAGATGCGATCTGTTACAGTCAGCTTCGAGTCCAGCCAAGGAGGGGGCAAGGGAGATGCGACCAGACTACTAGTGTATGGCAAATACAGAAGGTTCCGCAAAGAGCGTCGATAAAGCGCATTCTTTGAGATGCACGATGAATGAATTTAAAAATCGAAAAAATCAATATTTCTGATGAGGAAAATGAGGAAGCAATATTACACATAAAAGAAACAAATGTGAGAGGATACCAAAATTTAATGGCGGCGTCCTAAATTCCAGGTGGCCCATTCTCAATGTCATAGAGAAAGTTGTCCCGGAAGGATGAGGAATGTAAAAGTTTAATCAACTCAGTATTCAGATAATGGCGCAGCCTTCTCTTAAACGTTTGTAGATTATCCAAAGATCTTATGTTTATTGCAAACATTGTGGTGGGACGAGAGCACGTATGAAAATCCCGTTGGATACGAAAGGTGCAACCATCTTCAAGTTGGAATGTCAAAAGTACTCCGAAGCTCTGCGTGATAAATATTTATAAAGTAAGGCGTTGGCATGTAGCAAAAACATCTTAGACATGGTCATAGGAAAATATATATATCACAGGCCACATCAAAATAGAACACACAGAAATCAAAACCGAAATCAGGTCCTTCATCAGAAAACTCACCAAGAGTGTACTATAAAAACCCCAATATAATTCACGTCGAAATGGTTGCTACATTATTCATTGGAGAGCTCGGGTTATTGTACTAGGTGTTTGAGATAGCTAAGTAAACAGGATTATGTGTAGGCAGAGTATTAGCCCCCTCATACACTTTTACTGAGATACCGTTGTCGAAATTCGGAATTTATAACATTCACATGTACATGAGCGTTTGTTTCTTTTCAAGTGGGTCTTGTAGCTGCTTTTCACACGTCGGCAGTTTGACCGTCGTTACCGACGACGTTCACAATGTGGTCCACAGCAGGTTGGAGGCAGGAGCAGATGATTATGCGTGAATCCATTTATTGCGGTAGTGGACTTGCAATGCATCTGTCGCAGGGCTTTTGACGCGCCGAGACATACCAAAGCGCGTCATACTTTGTAAAGTAAGAAATATGCCCTGCGACCACCAAACTCACTCTCACTCTTCCCAATCCCAGGCACTAGTCCGCTGTTTGAGTCGGCCAGTTGTCCGAGGGGAGAGTGAACGCAGTGGCTGACGGGGTTAGGGCACTCGTCTGCGCGCGCCACACGCGCGACCTGGCCTTCCGATTGCACACAGGAGGATAACACACAAATGGGAGTACATGCGTTGGAGTGCTATAAAAAAGGATTCATCCCAGTCTAACTCTCAGTCCATCAGTTGGTCACTTAACGTACAAACACACACCGTGGTCTGAACAGAATCGCCAGCTCGCAACATTCCAAACCACGTCTTTTAACTCACCGTGCTAATCTCGAGAACTTCAGCTTGTTTATAGCAGGGAAATATGCGCTGGAACCGTCGACCTCACTCGCTCTACCCCTTTCCACGCACCAGTGGACTGTCTGAGCCGGTCAACCAACTGATGCTTAGATTGGGAAAGGTGGCTTATCGAGCTACGAGTAGAATAACATTACCGACGACACAGACTAGGGAGACTGGGATTGTCATTTCTGGCTTGTTAGCCTTCGTCAGCCGGTCATATCCAACCCGGAAGTGTCAAACGCCTGGGGCTGGATAGTTAGGAGCGTTCGACTTCTAACCAACAGGTCGCAGGATCGAGCCCCAGGTGTCCACACTTCGGAGTTGAGTACGCCGGCTGACAACGGTTAACAACCGTATCATGCCAATCTCACCTCCGGATGAGAACGCAGTCCAGCAGGTGCTAGAGCAGCGGACGGGGTGCATCCCTGTCGCCCTCCTCTGCTTCAGAAGTCTCAAAAAGATGTTCGCTAGGAGGAAGCGGTATTCTACACAGGTTTGCAGAAAGAGGAGGTCGTTATCATTGCAGCCGCCGACTCCATGGGGACTCAGCATTCACCTCCAGGCCGCGTGGTCGGTCCCGGCACGGGCATTGAAGTCACCAAGGCTACCCAGGCTGCCTGGCTTCGGTATAGTCGCCAGGGAACGTTCAGGTCCTCGTAGAAGTTCCTCTCCAACTCGATGGCGATGGTCATTGAGGGGGGGGGGAGGCGTAAGCCCTGGTGATGTTGATGAATTTGGCTCCCCGAGCAGGCAGACTCAGAGACACGAGACGGACTTTGATACCATGCGGCAGACACAGCGATTGTCCCACAGCGTCGTTCCGAATGATAAAGACGGGGCCAGCGTCGCGTCGCTCTTACTTTGGGTGGCCGCTACAGAAGAAAATGCAGCCGGCACCAGTCTTCTCCAGTTGGCCTTGTCCGGATAAGAGGGTCTCGTTGAGAACAGCAATGTCCACCGTGTAGCGGAACAATTCTTGAGCGACCAGTATCCTCCTCCTCCTCCTTTCTGGCCGATTGCTCCTCGGATTGTATAAGAGAGAGCAAACATTGCAGGTTGCTAGTTGAGCAGACACCCGTGTAGCCTGTGGGGTTCGGCAGATGGGAACGAGGGAAGTTGTCGTTCTTTCGACCGCAGGTTTTGCATCTACGAGCCACGAAAAGCTTGCAGATGGTGTGAATTCCCAGCATTTGTCTAGAGCGCCTTTTCTATTCCCTTTCCCGCGAGGGGCAAACATTGATATCCCCAAATAACTCCACTGAAGCATCCCAGACGGATGTCGAACCCTACTATGCTTCATGGCTTTGTTTAGTGGGGAGCAACCCGAATTATCCTGGGCCACCTACGGGTTACACGGTACCCTGTTCGCAGGACTTTTTGAATGGGAAAGGGAAAGAGGGGAATGGGAGTGGAGGGAGGAAGGGGAAGGGATGGGCGTTGGAGCAGAATTGTTTGGTGTGGGGATACACAGTACCGCATACCATCATCTGGTTTAGTCCATCGACTGAGGTGGTTACCGAGGCGTTTCCGCTAGTCAGGGCCTAGCTTCAGGAAACAGCAGATGAGAGTTGGATGTCAGTCAAGGACCGTGAGCAGCAGTCATCGTTTGCATGAGGCGACTCACCATCCATGTGCGTGTTCCCCCTAACTGCGCACCTCCATAACCAACTGCCTCTCTTAAGACTACATGCACTACGGAGCCTCAGTCATGGGTAAGGAACATTTCCTCATTCGGCTTACCTGAAAAAAGCACAATAAGATTATTTTAGATATTTATGAATAGAATGGCCCGTTTAGGTTACTTTCGACGTTGCATTAGAATTTAAGGAATCAATCGCCTTCATATGATGATTTGGTCACTTACATTTACAGGTTTTACTTGTGGCATAGCTTCATTTCTGGTGCGCATAGTTGACTTTTCAGGGCACCCTTCAGATAAGAACTATTAACAGAGAAAAGGGAGCATGGAATGAACAGTTATGGCTCATCAGCCAGCCATGCACGACTCCAGGTTTGCAACCACTCAGACACGTGCCCGCGTCCTGTTGGCTAGAAGTTCCATGCTCTGGTAATGAGTCACGTCCGTTGGACTTCTGACCAACAGAACACGGGCTCGAGTCCGGGGAGTCCCCAACCTAGGGTTGTGTATGGCTAGCTGATAAAAGCTTATAAGCAGTAAACGTCCATTCCAATCTCTCTTGTTTTTTCGGTAGTCCTTCTCTGTGTACAATGAGTGGCTGATCTCATGAAATGTTTGCTGAAATCCTGAAATGCGTCTTCGATTAGGAAGGATTACTTAGGCGCGGTTGTAAGACTGATTATCTTGCGACATAATTTTATAATATTTCGGACTCAGCAGGATGTCAGTTTTAAAATGCACTTCTCTCTAATCTCCTGTAAAAAATCGCACTCGGTAAAAATGACTACTTAAGTGGCATGCATTTTTCCCATTGATTTTCGATGGTATTAAAAAATTTCAATATATGTCATAGAAACCATAAACAAAAATATGCTTTCTCTTAGTCGTTTGATAGAGAATAACGTCTTATTTATATTTTGTACTCGAAGAAGGAGTATAATTAGGTTTTAAAAAAGTTTTATAATTGTCAAATAATTTCCCTGCCAGCACATTGCCCCTTCATCGGCGGGGCTGGTAGGGGCTGGGTGGGGCCAGAGCCCCGCCTGCCAGCACTTGGCTCCTTCATAGGCGGGGCTGGAAGGGGCTGGGTGGGGCCAGAGCCCCCTCTGCATTGAAGCATTTTTAAGCGTATTTGCATCGAAAGATATGTTCCAAAAGCACCACTTAATGTACCTTCTTTGGAATTAAAAGGAGCTAATTTATCAAAATTGGCTTATAAATCATGGAGAAAGCATCCGTTTACGCCCACTGAATGTAGCTGCGGATGAACACAATATATTGCGGTTTTGTTTAAGTCCCTCATTGCGTAAACTCTTATTTGTCCACCGGTTTACAATCTGTGTGTGTTATTAATTCGTATATTTGACAATCGCGACGATATTTTGAAGCGGTGCCAAAAGTGGGCGGGGATGTGGCCTCCCCTGCGCATTTTTTTCGCTGGCGGGGCTATCGCGTTGCATGCCCGCCACAGCCCCCTCCACAGCCCCGCCTAGCCCCCTCATGGCCCCCTCTAGCCCCGCCATTATTGAGGGGGCCAGGCGGGGCTAGGCGGGGCTGGTGCTGGCAGGGTTGGAGCCTGATCATTTGTTGCATTAGTGCTTTGTTGCATGCGTTCCGCGTAAAGAAAATCACATATTTTTCTATGCCTTTATAAAGATATCATACAGAGTCCAATGGATGCAATGGATGCGGACTACGTTGTACATTTCATGAGGAGTTGTGGTATGCGGACAGGTACGATGCTGTGTGAATGGAAATTGCGCGTGCTTAAAAACTCTCATAATAAGAAACTTTTTTAAAACCTGATCATGCTCCTTCTTCGAGTATAAAATACAAAGAATACGTACTTCTCTATCAAAGGACTGAGAGAAAGCATATTTTTGTTTGGCGTTTCTATAAAAAAATATTTGAATTTGCAAGGTCATCGAAAATCAGTGGGAAAAATGCAGGCCACTTAAGTAGTCATTTTTTACCGAGTGCGATTTTTTACAGGTGATAAGAAAGAGGTGCATTTTAAAGCTGACATCCTGCCGAGTCCAAAATATTATAAGAGTATGCTACAAGATAATCAGTATTACAACCGCGCCTAGGTAATCCTTCCTAATCGAAGACGCATTTCAGAATTTCAGCCAACATATCATGAGATCGGTCACTCACTGTACATTACTAGTCGCTGTAAGGCAGCCTACGAGGCTATAGAACAAGCGCCAAAGTACAAGAGGACAAGCAAGTCCCACAAAGTGATCGGTGGGCGCTCTCTACCACAAAAATGTCATTATTAATATCCTTGTTTCATCGTTTGTTTGTGGCTATCTACTTACCTGTAGGTGCTTATTTTTTAATGCCGTATATCTTACTTGTTTATGTTGTTATTCCGTTCAATTACAACTTCTGCAAGCATTTCTTACTTTTTGGCCCTGAGTCTTCACTGGGTGTATGGTCAATCTTCATAAAATATTAAACTTACCAGTTCTTAGCTATTTGTAGGAAATTCGTTCTGCTTCTGACTTATCGCTAGTTATTTGTTCGTCTCATGCATTTCTTTTGACCTGTTCTTCATATTACGGGTTTTTAGTGAAGTTAAACAAGATTCGAGGGGTGATTCAACTAAAACCTCTACTAAGACGAGGTGCCTTGGTCTTTTTAAGAAAGCTAAGTGCACACCAAATCGAGGGAATTGTTTGGCTAGCGTTTCGAAGAGCTTGGGCGGCTCTCCATTATCATAGCATCTAGTGCACAAATCGATCAGAATTTCGAATAGACAGCCGCATTAGTTGGCCTTCGGCTGATCGATTTTTTCTTCTTCCCTTTCCTCAGATTATTGACCCGTATCTCTTATGTTCACTAACCTGGGCCTTGGTCTTTATTTTTTCGGAAGGGAGCGTGTTAATACAACATTATATTCGTAAACTCAAATAAATCAGGTTGTCAATGTTAGGAGAATACGTAAAGTGAATCAATCCCGGCATTTAGTTAGCAAACGCATTGAGTAGTAGATAAATGAAAACGAAAAAATTACAGAGCACATGTGGGATGACTTAATAGCAGAATAGAAAAAATGCTGTTCTGTGGTCCACTCAACATTCAAAGCAAATCAGCGGTTGCTACATACAGTAGGTGGGCTAACTCATGAAATGTCAACCGAAATTCCGAAATGCGTTTTCGTTTCGAAAAGATTAATTAAGTAGGGTTATAAAACTAACCATTCTGCAGTATAATTCTATAATAATTCATTTACCTCAGGATGCTGGCTTTCAAAGAAACTTCCTTTCGGATGCATACAAAAACTATACTCTGTAAAAACGACTACTTATATAGCATGCATTTTCCTCATTGATTTTCGATGTGCCTAAAAGTCTAGTTATATTTCACAGAAAACACGAATAAAAATATTCATTCTTTCGTTCGTTCGGTAGAAAATTTAGACTTCGTCCAAATTTATACTCAAGAAAGAAGTATAATTCGGTTTCAAAAAAGTTTCTAATTGTGAGATTTTTTAATATTGTGAAATGGCCGTTCATAAAATGTCATGTTTCTGCATTTAACAATGTGGATTGTTAAGTTAACAATATTGCTCAAGTCCATTGCTTAATTTTATGAACGCCATACGGTCTTCTCTTAATACCGTAGAGAAACGTGTGGTTTTCCGTACGAGGGAAGTGTACGGCTTTTCGCTTTGAAACCCTGAATGCAAGTGTGACGGCAGAGCGGGTTCAAAATTATCCGGGAATTAGAAAAGTTTGTTAAAACCGAAATATGTCCCTTCGAGTATAAAATTGGAAGATGTAATTTTCTACCAAATGAGCGGAAGAATGAGTACTTTTATTCATGTTTTTCATGAAATATAATTGGACTTTCAGGGGCATGGAAAATCAATGAGCAATATGCATGCTACTTACGTAGTCGTTTTTTACAGAGTAGTTTTTGTATGCAGCCGGAAGGAGGTTCGTTCGAAAGCCGGCATCCTGCGGTAACTGAATTATTATAGAATTATACTGCAAACTGATTAGTTTTACAACCCTACTTAATAAATCTTTTTGAAACGACAACGCATTTCGGAATTTCGGTTGACATTTCATGAGTTAGCCCACATACTGTAGATATTACTAAATGTTCCCAACGGCAGTTGTTGGAGTGAGTCCGTTTTTTAATAATTAAATTCTAGGTAGAAAGTGAATCTATGCTGGAGTAAGCAGGCGCTATGTTCACTGGAACCAACGATCGAAATGAAAGCCGGAGGATGCGGTAGTCTTCCCATTGGTGCTTAAAAGCCGAACTAGGCGACAACTGCTCTGATCGTCACCAAACAGCGACCAGCTATTTAACCTGACGCAGGCGAGCGTCTGAGCGCATTACAACCCTGGACTGTCATCGCTTTCAGGCGCGTGTATCAGGAAGATCTGCCGATATTTGCGCCGGACAGTTAATGTAATCACCCAGATACTCCGAGCGTATGCCGACGGACTTACGAGCAGGCGGCGCTATAAAACAGTACGAGCAAGCAGTGTGGAAAGTCAGTTCACGCGATGAAAATAGAGCGTTTCGAACACAAGGGAAGGAAAACGACCGACCGTTGTTGGGCCATTAAAAATGGCTGCTAATTGTCGTCCAGTAGATCACTCACTCGAATGCAGTTCTGCTCGTCTGGAATTTGCAACCTGGCCAGCTAGCAATGATAAATTCAGCAGTCTTTAATTTCGCAATAAATTATCCAGCGTACATGGGGTTAAAGGCCTCGAGAAGGGGGTATGCTATGAAGCCCTCCTGGGCGGTTGTTTAAAAGTCTGCCTTCATAACTTATTTGGGTTAGGTTCGGTTCATAGTGGTCTGTCTGGCGATAAGGGCTATGTGATACGCGAGTTCTGGTCTTCACTCACGTTATTGACGTCAGACCTACCGTATCGGGTGCGAGGAGGGAGCAAGTGTTAGGAGTTCGGTTATTCTTAGGTCTAGGATTGTCAGGCTTGGGCTGGGGTTAGGGGATTGAGGCTGGGGTTGGGATTTTTGGTTTAGGCATGGGGCTTTAGAGTTAGGGCCGGGATTAACATACAGGATTCAGGGTTAGGGTTAGGATCTTACGAATTGGGTCAAGGTTGCGGTTACGTTCGAGCTTTCCTTAAATACTTATGAATTAGGGGTTAGGGTCACCCACTATAAGCACGGACACGGTATTTAATTGCCGATTTCCCACTGGGGTCACTTACCATGCCCTTTCGTCCTTCTCATGAATGGGTATCTTCATTTAACTCTGACCTTTATGTGAACATTGCAGTTGGCCACTATCAATTTCGGCGGAACAGGCAGTTTGACTTGTCTGTTTTATAGAATCGGTCGTGGCAGCATCAGTCACACCTGATATTTTTGACCCTCACGCTAGCTAATTCTTGGTGAGTCTCACTAGAACAGCACTACGCCTTGAAGTCCTCTTGGAGGCAGTTTTCCATGATGCCACGGTTATTGCACTCACAGTTGAATTTTATTGATTGATAGCCTGTACCAGGTCAGAGCATCTTGTCCCACACACCGCCTTGTCACTTTCAAGCCACCGGCGGGCTCCGATCACCGCGATCACGCACTTTAGTATTGTGCAGTGTTGTGAGCGTGGGCACGCCCATGTGGGCCTTTTGCGATTCGGGCGTCACAGGTCGTCGGCAAGTGAACTTCGTTGATGTTGTGATTGCTAAATCAATGACAGCCGAATACGTCGTTCAGGGGCGTGGTCGTTGCAAACTCGCACAGTGGACATCGAGAGACTGATAGAACGCTACAAACTCCAGTAAATTGCAAAGGCGCATGCTCCAAAGTTTTCCTGCATTATGAGAGTAACCATCCTATCTCCTAAAGGGCACCACTGATTCCATATTACCAAGTCGTCGGGCAAAAACTACACCTCCGATTAGGAAGATTATTGGACACTTATGTACTACCTTTTCAATTTATTTCTCGAAATTAATATCCTCTTGACTTACAGTTACTTGTGCAATGTTAACCGAAATTTTAAAATTCGTTCTCGACTCGAAAAGATTGCTTAAGTGGGGTTGTTATATTAATTTCCCTGTAGCGTCGTCCAAAGATATCTCAGTTACTTCGGAATGCCGGCCTTTGAACGAACTTCTTTCCGACTTCTGCAAAAAAGTGACTGCCTGTTAGTATGAATTTGTCTCATCGATTTCCGATGCCCTTATGAATTCGAATGTATTTCATGGAAAAATGCATAAAAATATTTATTCTTTTACTCATTTGGGAGAAAATTACGTCTTCTTTGAGATTTACTCTCAAGGTAGGGAATAATTTGGTTTTAAAAACATTTCCAATTCCGAATATTTTTTTAACTCGACCTGCAGCTATACTTGCATTCAGGATTTCCAAACTACAAGCTGTATATTTTCTGTGTATGGAAACTCACACATTTCCATATGCTATTTAGAGTAAACTATATGGAGTTCATAAAAGTTAGCAGTAGATTTGAGCCATATTGTAAACTTTACAAGTAACATTAGCAAATGCAGAGACACGATGTTTTACGAACGGACATTTCACGATATAAGAAACTTCATAATTAAAAACTTTTTTGAATCGAATTATCCCCTTTTTTAAAGTATCACATTTGAAGAAGACGTGATTTTCTACCAAATGCATGTTTTATATGAAATAAATTTGAATTTGTAAGGGTATCGGAAATCAGTGATCAAAATTCATACTACATAAGTAGTCACTTTTTGCAGGCGACCGGAAAGAAGTTTGTCCATTGGTCGGCATCCTGAAGTAAATGAATTATCACGGAATTATGCTGCACTGTAATTAATATTACAACCCTATCTTAGTAATCTTTTCGAGTCAAAAACCCTATCTTTAGGATGTACCAGCTAAGAGCGCAAATTAGTCGTGGGTTTATGCGTCACTCGAATTTGGTGCTTCCTTAAGTGTCTTTCAACGAGTTGAGGCACATTCTCAATGTAAGGAAGAGTGCTTACTTTAGGCGTCTGATTGAAACTATCCGGTGCCTTCTCAATGATTCCTACTGCCTCATGCATCTGCGTACAAAATCCTTGGGGTACCTAGTCTGCGAAAATAATTCGCCCAAGTAATTCAGTTTGACTTGATAGTCTTCTTCGTCGGAACAATGTGTTTTTGCCCGACTAAGCAGACTGTTGACAGCACTTTGTTTGTGAGAAATGAGCTGGTTGCTCTTAGAAGGTAGAATGATTTCAGCGTAAGTTTCTTTCCGGCAAACGAATGTGCGTAACGTTTGGTCGGCCTTCCGCCACACGAGAACATGCAAAAATGGGAGTTTACAGTCAGTTTTCTTCTCAAGTGGAATTGTTGAGTTGATAGTGTTGCGGAGCACTTCTAGTTGGTCCTTCTTTACATTAACAAATGTGTCATCCACGTATCGCTGCCACAATTTAGGAATAACAAACGGTAGCGCTAAAGTGTACTACTAGCTGCCTGTCGGCAGTTAATGAATATTAAGCGGTTATCCGCTGTGGCTAATGGACTTCGGACCAAATATTCATATATAAAAATTTCGGTCTGAGCCTATAGACCTTGAAGATACTGATCTACTCCAAGTTCGCGGTTGATTTCTGAGGAAATTAAAAAGCGACAATTTCTAAATTTGAGTGGAAAACAGACGGGCAGTGCTGGGCGACCCACGAACGAGCCGCACCCCTCGCAGCTGTGTCATGCAGCGGAAGAATATCGGCGAAACACGGGTGTATGGGCTTTTGACTAGTACAGTACCTTTGCTAACTCATGAAATGTCACGAATTAACACAAGTTAACGACTTTAACGCAAAATCGGTAAACACTACGGCTCCCAAAGTCTGATAGCGGAAAATAAACGATGTGTCAAAGAAACAAAGCAAAGTTTGGTTAAGAAAATATTATTTACTGAGATAAAAATAAATAATTTTCGACAAAAGTCACATTTTCGAGAAACGCCTATATTATAACCAAGTTAATAAAGGCTACGTATGAGGACGTATAAAGGAGGAGGGCGCAGAAAAGGTCAAAAATAATTAAGGACAGAAACAGATACAAAAAATTAGTACTTTGTAGATTGTCCATTCGAATTAATAACAGCAGAAAGTCTGTCCGACATAGACATGACAAGGTTATCTATGGTGGATTGTAAAATGTAATTATTGAGTATGAAATCCAATTTTTCCTGCATTGAAAGAGTCTTCTTAGCTTTGTGCCAATTTCTTTTGACTGTTCCAAAAAGATTTTCGATAGGATTCAAATCGGGACTGTTGGCCGGGATGAAAATGGATTGGAGGCCAATTGCGGAGAGCGTGGTTGTTGTCTAAAATGTTAGATTATGTTTGCAAGCGGCATCAAATTCGTACCTCTTTAGAGCGGTGGACAGGTGCATTGTCCTGCAAAATTACAGTATTCATTTGGCGCCGACTTATGCCGTTGTAGCCGAAAGCATCCTTGACAATTACAATGAACACCTTGCTGTTGATGGTGTCGGATGCTGACCGCCAGACAGGCCGCTCACCGAATTTAATCGCCATCCAAACCATCATCCGCCGACAGTTCTTGAATGTTGCCGTCGGTGTAGTGTGTTCTCTTGGGAAGTTCTTTCCACATATGACGGTTTGGAGCGATTTCGTAGGCTTGTCTAAAAAAAGAACCTCATCGCAGAAGAATAGAATTTTTAGATAAAGAATCGCACGTTATTTCCTGAACACAATAAGAAATAATTTATCTGCAATTCCCTGATTTTGTTGATATTGAAATTTAATTTTTTCTTTTTGTTCAAAAGTTTATTAAAAAATTGCGTTCTTTTATTAATCTTCCTAAACAGATTAATAAGGTAACACAAACAATTTCCATCCGAAAGCTTTAATAGCGTAGGAAACTGCTTGAATATCAGGAATCCTCCGATTTCGCCTAAATCCGGCCCGTTTTCTATTTAATATACAGATCCGTATCAAACTTTCCTTCAGAAAACGGTCTTTTCGTCCTTATTTCAACTAAATAAACACAAATAACGACACCAAAAATACGCTACATTTTCCACTATAATTTTGACCTCGGCATTTCATGAGTTAGCACAGGTACTGTACCTGTTCTGTTAGTATGTAGTTAATAGTTAGTTATACGGGGTTATCTTGACAATTTACACTGAGAAAGTTGTTAATCGGCTTTAACGCTTATCGCCCGTATACGTACAGGGATTGTCCCCGTAGTCGTCGGGGCGGAGGGAGAAGGAGAATGACTGCTGTCAGCCTGCATGTCTACCGTCGGGGTGCGACGAATGAACGTTAGCAGCTATCACCCGCATCCGTATTGACCTTAGTTGCCGTCCTGGGTTACTAGTCTTGCTTGTGTCCTTCTGATTGTATTTCTCCCGGTCTGCGGGGGGTAGTGGTTGATCCGGTATTACCGGCGATTGTGCGTTCGTCCGGCCTGAGATGTGATGCGGCTACCTGCGTGCCCTTCGTAGGTTCTCCCGTGTTTGGATTCACATTTGGCGCAACTTCGCGCTTGCTTTTTCCTTTGTTGTACTGCGTCCGGAGGGCTTGGTAGGCTGCCGGAAGGACCACACAACGGTTGATCGAGGTAGTCTCTGTGTGCCAGATCTCGCTTGCTTCCCTGGCTGCGCGGTCATTTCCTCAACTCAGGACTTCAATGTTCTGGACGGCAGACATGTGCCCAGAGTCTGCGCGACTATGGGTCAATTTTCCCCACTGCCCACATCTGTCCGTTAACACGGGTCTGTATTCCTTTGCCGGTCTCTCCGAGGTAGTTAGCTTCGCAGGAGTTATGCTGGATTCCGTGGGTGGCGTCTAACGTTTCACTTCTTGGTAGGGGAACTTTCGGTCTCCTGACTAGATGTTAAATAGTTTACTTCGGCGAATGGGCGATTCCGATCCTCAACGGTCTTTAGAGGCGGGAAGCTGTCTCAGAGGCGCCGTCAATATATTGCAGCTCACGCCAAACTTTTGGCTAATCTGTCATCGTATATACGTATAAAGAACGAATACCGACAAAGGGGGGACTGGAGTGACTATTCATGACCCCTAGCGTGTCCCTTGATCCGATCAGTGAACGTACAACTAACATGAGTTAATATTTCCGACGGCAGCCAGCATGCCAACAGGCAGCTGTCTCAATCGGACTTAGTAGAGCGCGGTGACCGAATAACGGGGTTCAGGTCTCGGGGCTAGATCGCAGTTGGTAGCCACGAATGAGGAAGCGGACGGCGACCTTAACCCTAACCCTGACTTTAGCCCTAACCTCAACCTTAAACGTTAGCCGTTAACCCCAACGGCAACCCTAACCCTTAGACATAGCCGTAACTGCAAAACCTAACCGTAATACTGAAACCTGTTCGTACGCTCAAACCCTAACCGTAACCAGAAAACTAAGCCTAGAAGCATAACTCTAACCTGAAAATCGAAAACCATTAGCCGGTGCCCTAATCCTAACCCCAAGTTTAAAACGGAAGCCAAATGGGTCAGATGTGATTACGGAGCCCCACAAAATAGCCCCAGTAAACAAACCCACCAGCCACCTGTAATACGGGGCCTGCCTACCAACTGCGTTCTAGCCGGTATCAGTTGCGACAAACCCGGATTCGGGTACAGCGAAATGACGGTTGCTAATAAACTAGAAACTGTCATCCCAATCTCTCCTGTCTTTGCCGATACCAATCTCTCTGCAGGTAAACTAGCCGACCTATACTATAAAAAGCTAACCGAAATTCTGAAATGTGTCTTTTGTTAGAAAGAACTACCTAGGTGGAACTTTAATATGCTGCGCGATAAGTAGAATTACAAGTTTCAGACTCCCCGTTAACTATTAATGAGATCGGCCAGCTACTGTATGTGTGGTAGTAGTGCTTTTGCCGATCAGATTACGGGACGAGCCCCCCTCCATCTGCGCCCTGGGGCTCAACACACAGTCCCGACAGGCAGTCATGCAGCGAAAAGTAATTATACAAAGGCAGCAGGACACCCGTAAGGCGGATCTATTCTGTGCATAAGCCTGCATCGTTGCCTCAGACACCGCTTCGCTCTAGCGAGGCCAGGGCCTCTACAATATCAGCGCTACCTCAGAGAGGGGGGGGAGAGAGCAAGTGTGCCGAGCTGTCTGTGCCAGCGGGGCAGGGCGGGCGGGGGGGGGGGCCTGGAACTTCGGCGTTGCAGTCGTTTGGCAGGCAGATCAACGAGCGTCTGACAGATCGGCACTTTTTGAATGACGTAACGGGGAAAGGGCGTCTGCTGCAGAGACGCGTGTGCGTGGCAGAAGCACTGAAAATATAAGTGCGGCGGCGGCGGCGTGTGACGTGAAAAAATGTCCAGTCTGAACGCGTTTTTCTTCCCGGTGAAACTGCCTGCCTACCCATAGAGCGTCGACGCTGGTCGAAAAGGAGTTACTTCGCGTAGGAAGCACTCTGACACTCTTTTGTAGGGATGCCTGCCATGTAGTTGGGTGGAGGAAATGCAGTATTTTTAGAGGCTCACGGGAGTAAAATTTTGTCCGAATGCCAGCGGTTGTCCTAAGTCATCAGATGGGTTGGCATTTTCTAGAAAACTGCCCCCGCCTACGGCAAACCAGCCTTCGTGTCCGACGATGTGTACTACCGTGTGCTGCACAGCAAGGCGAAGCAAGCACGGTGACTTGCGAATGGATTGGTATATAGTGGGGGCAGACTTGCGCAGAATCTACCGCACCCTCTCCTCTCCCCCACCTGGGTCCGGTGCCAAGACATAGTCAAGACGGCCGGAGGTGGGAAGGGCGGAGGTAAATGGCGTAGCCGAACCCGCACATAGGCGTACCACCACACGCCTGGTCCACAACAAACACTTGACCAGGATTTAAACTAACAAAAACAGCACGATAATGGGTCGAAAGGAGGATTTCACACAAGAGGGGTTGAACGGCGTGTCACTCACTTGCGTGAGAGGGCCGTGAAAGGTGCTGTTTCAGCCAGTCCCAGCCCACCAGTCCGCCACTCCACACAGCACACATACAACGCGACGAACTGCGTGGACCGAGTGGGGCGTCATCAGCAACCTTCCTGTCCACAACGCTTGACATGTCGGGATAGTCTCGGACTCCAATCACCCGTGCAGCCGAAGCCGCATGGGGACCGAGTAGAGATGCACTTCCCACTTGCGTGGAAGGTGGCAGTTGGGTGCATGCGGTGGGTGAGTGTTGATGTGTGGTGGTGTTGGTGGAGGAATGTAGGGAGTGTGTGGATGTGTGGTGTAGCCGGCGGTTGTCTACCGCAGGTCGTCGTGGATGCGCATGTGACCGAATAGGCCCATGCGATGCCTAAAGGTGCAAGGGCAGTGTGGGCAGTTGAGACGAGCTTGGTGGGTATAGGTTGGTGCTCCAGTCACTGGTTCGCCAGTCTCTGTGCGATGGATTCGCAAGTGACCGACCAGGCCGATGCGTGAGGTGAATGTGCGTGGACAGTGTGGGCAGGTGAATTCGGTAGTGTCGGTGTCAGTTGCGGGTGGAGCGGTGAGGGCGCAGCCACCGCGCCCATTCCTCACTCCAGTCTGTTGGCCGGCTCGGACAGCGGCTGATGTGTGGGAATGGGAAGGGAGAGTGAGGTCGATGACTCAGCACATTTTCCTCACTATAAACAATCTGACGAGCTTGAAGCTATCACGGTGCGCTAAAAGCCGTGGCTTGGAAGGTTGCCAACTGACGGGGTAACTTGGGCCTCCTCCTCGACTGGAGGTGGTCTGAGAATCAGGCTGCAATGGCTCCTTTTTAACGTGGCCTTTATGGCACTCCCACCACAGTGTGGGATCCGAGACAGGCGTCGGCGGCACGCCCAGGTGCGGCTTCGGTCGTGTCAGCCTCCAAATCTGTCTTGTGTTGGTGAAAATCCTGGTTATTTGTTGTGTAGACCAGGGGGTGTGGAGTGGAACACCAACGTGAGGATCCGTCCGAGCCATCCACCTGCGGCCTCCCTCGTCTCCGGTCTTCACGACTAGTCTTGACACCGAAATCAGGCGGGGGAAGAGGAGAGAGTGTAGGTAGATGCTACACCAGTCTACTGGCACTATAAACCCCTGCGTAAGTCACCGTCCCTGCTCCCACAATGCAGTCTGTGGGGGACACGGTGGACATCGTCGAAATCGATGGTCGAACTGTCGTGTGTGCGTGTGTGTGTGTGTGTGTGTGTGCGTGCCACGTGTTAGATGCGCTGGAACAACACGGGGGCCACATCGGACTCTGGCAGGCGTTATCTGTGCGCAATAACAAATGCCAACATTTGCGGGGTGCGCTGGCAGACCCGATTGTCGGCATTCGTCGCACAACTGGCCCACTGCCATAACCCCATTGTTTTGTGGTCAAAATCTTGGTCATTTGTGTGTGGACCAGGGGGTGCGGAGTGGAGCGCCAAGGCGAGGATCCGTCCGAGCCATCCACCTGCGGCCTCCCTCGTCTCCGGTCTTCTTTACTCTGTCTTGTCACAGGGCCCAGGCGGGGGGAGGAGGAGAGAGTGTGGTAGATACATCGCAAGTCTACTTGCACTATAAACCCCTGCGAAACTCACCGTCCCTGCTCCCACCCCCTGCTGTGGTGCATACGGTGGACGTCGTCGAAATCGACGGTCGAACTGTCGTGTGGTACTCCTCAAATAGGCCACGTGGTAGATGCGCTGGGCCAATACCGGGGCCATTTCGGACTCTGACAGGCGTTTTCGGATTGCATAACATAAAGAATGCCAGCATGTCGGGGTGCGGTGGCAGACCCGGTTGCCGGCAGACGCCACTGGGACCCCTGCCGCCCCCTACATTGTTGTTGGTTAAAAACCTGGTCACTTGATGTGTGGACCAGGAGCTGTGGAATGGAGTGTCAAGGTGTGGGCTCGATCATGACCTCAGCCTGCGCCCTCCCCCGCCTCCGGTTTTTCTTGACTCTCTCTCGACACCGGATCCGGGTGAAGGAGGAGGAGGAGGAGGAGGAGGAGGAGGACAGAGTGCGGCAGATGCTGCGAAAGCCCACATTCACTATAAACTAAAGCACGCGCAAGTCACTGCTCCACCTTGCTGTGATGCACACTGTGCCAGGTTCTGTCTAGCGGCAAAAACCCGGCGACCTCCTCGACATGCGTGATGTGAGTGTGGTGACATAGAGAACGTTTTGTTTCAATGTGCCAAAATACGCCTACAAACTCTGAATAGCGATTCAACATCAAGCCGGGTCTTCGTGACTAATTTGCTTCCTCTCAGCTGACTGGCAAAGATAACCAGTAAGCACTGGTTGTTTACGCCAAAGAATAGACCGGTTTGCATTCCACATTGGTGACCTCTTCTTGTTCACAGTGATTTCTGTTTCATAGCTGTGCTTAACGATTTTTATAGAGCGTATCGGGGTCTTATTTGGTATTTACGCAGCCTCAACTTTTTGCCCAATACCAATGCTGCCACTGTTTCTCAACATCACCGCGCCAGGCATATAACTAAATAATCTGACCTCTAAGCGACATCGCTTAATATTGACCGACAAAAAAACAGCCAGCCGATAACCGGCATTCACATTTTCGACCTCCCAGTCTTGCATGTCAGTGCCATTTCACTGTGGTCGCGACCAGGGAATCCCATTTTCCCTCACAGCTGATCACAAGAAAGGATATTGCCATCGACCTGAGGACATTATAGGCAGTCCGCAAAGAGACGCTCCATAAATTGCTCTAAAGGAAGTTCTCACCCCCTCTAAAATGCCTGCAGCGTCTGATTTCCAAGCAAGGCCTTGGTGGCAAAATGCCTACGACTGACGAGCAGAATTCTGATGCCACAAGGTATAAGCAGCTTCTCCTCTAAAGACTGTCCTCTTCTGTGCAAGCTATCCTTGAAACTACCACCGCCTTCCTCGCCTGTCCAAATCCTTGCTGAGACTGCCGATCGAACCCTCGAGTACTAACAGCCACCTGTTTTAGTCAACCCTTCTAGCCTCCCGTAGATGTGTAAACTACGCCTGCTATGGAGGATTTCATGAAATGCCTAAGCGTCCTCATCCGTGAAGTTTCCTAGCTTTGTGCTATTCGTGTCTACCATCGTCGAAGTCCTTCGGTTAGTCGTCACCCAAGGTCTCCCATTGTAGTTTCAGGCCTGCACACGCCTGACGGTTTCGGCTAATAACATCATATCTGTGAGTCCAATGTCCATCGCTGCTAGTCTCCAGGTAGTTACGTGGAACCCTCGAGGGAAAACTCACCTGCCGGCCGGTAACAGTGATTAACTTGGCCAGTCTAACCTACTAAGTCGTCTGTTCCACATTTCCGACAGGATTCCTGCAACAATTCCCTTGTAGGCACTGCTGCTGATATCAGGTTAATTCCGCTCTCCAGGATTGAATGTCAGTCAAACGACTCTTGATTTTCTCTCCATGGAGCTAATAGTACCCGTATTAAAACTTTTGGCCAACGATGCCTTACTCTGGACCTTCGTTTACGACGCTCTTTTCGCTGGATATTTCCTGTTGCTGACATTTATGTTGCGATTTTCGATACCGTTTTATGTCCTTTGTCTGTCTCCTCGTTGGCATCAAGTCCTGTTAACTAGTTGATCAAATGACACCCTTTTATTCTAAATGTTCAGCATGTACCATTTCATCCCTCAGTCCAAACATTTTCACAACCCCCTTTTCCCCTCCCTATCATTGTTTGCTTTCGGAATTTCCATCTGTCACCCAGTCTTCAGAGTTTGACCAGCCCACTAGGCACTCCGTCATGCATTGTCCTCAACAGATATCTGGCGACCCATCCATATGATTTTTCCTCTAGCTTATCCGGTGAAATTATCTTCCCCAGCACTGACCCATTCAGAACCTCCCACTAAATCCCTCGGGCTCCAACACACATCCCTAAAACGGCGATTACGTCTCCGTTTGGCCTGTTATGAGATCGTCTGGATGTCTCTTGGCCTCTGCAACTCTGCCCAAATCTTTCGACGTTCCATTAAAGAAGTTTAAGAAGACTTACATCATTTAAGCGCAGGGAAAAACTTAAGATTCCTATAAAACGGCACAGTTACCGAAGAGGGGTGGAATTAAGGAAATCGCGAGTAAATGTAAACCTTGGCATCTATTAGATGACAACCGAAAGCATCTTCGCGATGTCCTAAACACAAGAGCAAGGAAGTGTCTAAAACGTGCTTAGAGACGTTTATTAAAATGTTAAATTAGTTTAATCGGCCAAACAAGGCATGCAGGTGTTGTAGATGATCATGCTCACTGGAACTTGTAACCAGAGACCACCTGCATAAGCAAAAACGGGTTGGGCAAGGATCAAGTATATGCGCGGGGTAGGAGAATTCCAAGTGTTGTTTAACAAACTCACCAGCTTTTTAACACTCCTGCCTCACTAGCAAACGTGCGCATTCTATCTACCGCTATTTTGAGAATCTTCTACTAACTAACTGCTCTTCGCGCTGAACTAATTTAAAAATTCGGCTTTCCACTTACTAAAGAATTAGTTGCGGAATGTGCAGAACAATGAACCAATGTAAACATATCCGCAGTACGGCCTCCTCGGGGCGATAGAGGTCAGTGAATGTCATCCCGCCGACGAAGGGCCGAACAAAACCCTGAAGAGCAACACCTTCTATAAAAAAAAATATGGCAGCCAGTTCTCCATGGTTTTTTCATAAGCCCACCAAACCCCTCGTGCTCCAGCACACATCCCTAATATCGTCAGGATGTTTTTTGGCCTTGAAGATGTCGCTAAAATCCTGCGACGTCTCCACAAAGAAGTTCTTTGCGGCTTACAGTTCGTGGCAAGGACTAAGTATATGCGCAGGGTAAAAAAAATGCCAACAGTTTTTTCACAAGTCCATCGACGTTTTAACACACCGGCTTTGCCGACAGACGTATGCATTCCATATACCTTTGTTTCAAGTATTGCCAGACTGCTCTCCGAGTCGAAGGTTTTTTAAGATTGCGTGTGGGATTCGCAGAAAGATAAAATAATGTCGATATTTCAAGAGTATTGGCTCCTCGAGACGGTGTAGCTCAGCGAATGTCATTCTGCCGACGAAGGGCAGACCAAAAACTCTGCAGAACAGCACCTTCGTTGAAAAACATGTGGCAGACAGTTCCCCATAGTTTTTCCTTTTCCCGCGCCTATACTGAATCCTTACCCAATTCGTTTTTATTTATGTGGGTGATCTCTGGTTGCATGTTCCAGACTGTATGAGCACCCACAACGCCTACGTGCCTTGTTTGACCGATTGAACCAATTTAGCATTCTAATCAACGCCTCTAAATACGTTTTCGACATTTCCTTTCTTTTGTGTTTGGGACGCTGTGAAAATGCTTTCGGTTGTCATTTGCTGGATGCCAAAGCTTGCAGCTGCTCAAGATTTCTATACTTTCCCTTCTCTTCGATAACCGTGAGGTTTTATCGGACTCTTCAGGTTTTACCTGCGCTTAATCGATGTTATCCCTCACTAACTTTTTTGTGCGGCAACAACCTTGAGTCTCCTTTTCCTCCCACAACAGTGAACGCCTTACGGGTCAAATAAACCCTTGCGGATACAAATATCTTTCCACATCTCTAACTAATGTCCCGTTCTCGATTGTTGCTGACGCCTCCGATTGCGTCATAGGTTCAACTCTACAGCAACAGACCCCTACAACCCCTTGTCTTCTATCCTGCCAAAAGCACTTTTGGTAGAGAACTCCTCATCATTTATTTCGCCCTTAAGAACTTTCATAACCATGCTGAAGACGGAGATTTTTGCGTTGAAACTGACCTCTTACTTATGGTCAACTGTCTTTCCCAACTGTCTTGCCCGTCCTTCAATAGAGATGGAGCGCATGGATGAATTGAAGCATCGGCCGAATTCTACTGAACAACTTGAGCATACTAGTAATCAGATCAAGGTCACTCGTCTGTCCATCACCTGCGGCACAATGTTACATGACGTATCGCACACTTTCTCTCGATCTACAGTGCCAGGCGAGATGCGACGACATGTCTACCTCGCTTTGCATAATCCTGGTATCCTGGCTACCAACTGCCCCGTCAGCGACTAATTTATCTGACCCGCCCTAAATACCGATATCGCCAGTGTACTCGCTCATGATCCTTACCCAACCCGTTTCTGTTTATGTAGGTGATCTCTGGTTACAAGTTCCAATGAGCATGATCATCTACAACACCTACATGTCCTGTTTTATCCGATTGAACTATTTTAACATTTTAATAAACGTTTCCTAATACGTTTTTGACACTTTCTTGTTCTTGTGTTTAGGACATCGCGAAGATGCTTTCGGTTGTCGCCTAACAGATGCCAAGGTTTACAATTACTCGAGCTTTCTCTACTTCTACCTCTCTTTGACAACTGTGCCGTTTTATCGGATTCTTCAGTTTTTAACTGCGCTTAAACGATGTTATCCTCTGTCTACAGGACCATCCGTTTTTTGGCCGTCTTCGTCGTCTAACCGCCGACAAGCTAGCAATCGACAAGGCTGATGGATCTGGTCATAGCGCGGCCCTTCACTGGTCCATGAGCCGCCCGTGTGCATGTTTTGCAAATAGTCTCTCACTGGCTGGCGCCCATTCGGTGATTACCGACGACTTGGGTGACTGCACTATCTCCAACAGATATCCGCCTGCCCCACCTCTATGATATCTCCTCTAGCCTAGCCCAAACCCTCCGCTAAGCCTCTGTCCCTACAAATCAAATCCCCAAAACAGCGATCACGACCGTAGCCAGGATGCATTCGGCATCAGCAACTCCGCCCAAGCCTCCATTTTTAATAAATGAAGTCTTTCGCCACGTACCCTTCAATTTTGTTCATGTCGATGATCTCCCGTTTGCAAGTTCCAATAAACATAAGCATTTACAACACCTGGGTCTCATTCTTGACCAAATGAGTCAATTTGGCATTTTCAGTGTACTTTTGTCGTTCCATCGCTCTTGTTCATAGGATACCACGCGGATTTTTCAGCCCTCGTCCTATAGTCGCCAAAGTTTCAGCAATTTGCTAGTTCCCTACTTCCACTTCTGTCTGACAACTGTGCCGTTTTATAGGCCTTGTCACTTTTTTTTACCGACGTTCTATCCCTCCCTGCTCCCACACTAATCTTTTGAAGCGGCAACAACCGTTAGTTTTCCCTTTTTGGCACAGTTGTGAACGTTTTCTGTCGTGTCAAGGAGACTCTTGCGGATTCAGCTGTCCTTTCACGCCCGCTAACTGATGGCCCGCTCTTCATTGTTGTTGACGCCTCCAACTGAGCCATAAGCACAGACCTCCAACAACAGACCCTAACGGACATCCGAACCTCGATCTTCTACTTTGCCAAAATGACATTTCCAAATCGCTACAGAACTTTTTGAGGTAGACTCCCCGCGATTTATCTCGCCATTAGGAATTTTCGTACCTACGTCGAAGGCAAGGATTTTTGGATTTCAGGTGACCATACGCCACCTACTTATGCTTCTCCACTCCCTTCGGCAAATATTCACACCGAAAGACCCCCGTCCAGATTCAATTTCTAACTACATCGCAAATACTCGATGTCATAGAGGTCTTTCTAATCAAGCCGGTAGATGTCTTCTCCGACACAGAATTACTGCCACTGCTCGCACTTCCATCGATACGGAGCGCATCAGTCAAATTTTACCGAACAACTTGAGCCTATTAGCCCTAAGATCAAGGCCAGCCCTCTGTCTGCCACCGCCGGTACAGTATCATATGAGGCTTTGCGCGGTTTCTTTCGACTTAAAGTACCAGGCACGATGCAATGAGATGCTTTCGCCTGCACATCCTGGCTACACAATGCGACCGTCTCGTATGGTTCAGCATGAAAACTGATATCTGTCAATGGACACGCTCACATTCAGCCTGTGATAAAGTCAAAATCCGATGGCACAACAAAGTCCCCATTGGCACCATTTTCCTCTCGTAACCCGCTCTACATATTCCACATCGATCTGGTAGCTGCGACTGGTCGATTTACGCGAGAGTACATTGAAAATCTCATTCCAAATATGCCAGCAAGGACTGTTGTTCACGCCTTTCTGGAACACAGGTTCTCCCATTATGGTGTAACTTCATCTCTTACCACGGTCCAGGACTAGCATTTTAAATTTAAACGATCGGTGAGCACATCCTCTACCATATTATGAGGTTGCTGACCTATTTAGATGTTCGCACATACGCACGATAGCCAACCATTCCTCATCCAACTGTCTAGTCGTGAATTTTCACCCTCAACTCAAAGCCTCACACCGGGCCTATGAAAACTCCACTGATTGGAGCGAACATCTGGCCTTACTCATGCTCGGTGCGCAAACCTGACTTAAAGTGCTCCGCTGCTGGACTTCTTAACGGCACCACCGTGCGGATCCTGGGCACTTTTTCGGGCACCGTAAAAAGCTTATTCGACCTGAATGTTACTAATTATCTCCAAAGGTTGCACCAAGCAATGGCTAATCTCCGAATTACAATTTCACGCGCTCCAGCAAGTAAGACGTTTATTGACCCTAACCTTCTGACGTGTTCTTTTGTATTTGTCCGCGTAGACAGTATTCGTAAGACATTTCAACGGCCCTATGACAGATCATTTCAAGTACTATCGCGCACGGAGAAGCATTTCCTAATCGTTTGTGACGATCGCACCGAGGTAGTCTGGATCGACCGCCTGAAGGTGGCTTTGGCAACGGTAGGTTGTAAGACCCCAAGATAGATCGTTAGCCGGTGGTCCGTACCTTACGGGAATGGTGGCGATAGGGGTTTTACCGGTAGGACAGCACGAACATAGGACAGAAGATGAAGTTCAAGGAAGCGCAGAAGACAACTGAATTTCCGCCGTAAAACTTAACATGCGCTGCCGTATTGCAACGGAAAGTTAGCACGATCATCGAAAAAGAGACAAGCAGTAGTTTGCGGAAAATAATGGAGTTTGAATGAGCTACAGATAATAAGTTTAAACCTGCGAGACAGCCAAGGCGATTCCAGCTAATAGGAACGACGAACGATAAGTGATACCTCCACCCTCACTGGTTTTTAGTGTACACGTTTGAACCCAAATCAGCCAATCTCAGAATGAAGTGCAAAACCGTAGCAGCGTAAGTATTGACAAATACCGTTGTGCTCTATTAAAGATACCTGGGGAAATTGCAGAAAGATGTTTAAAAGGTAACATTAAGGAAGCATCGGCTGTGAAGGGGTAACTGGCAAGGGAAAGCACATAGAACTGACTCGGTGTTTGAGAGGAGCCGATTAGAAATCGGAACAGTCATGAACACCTGGCTGGCACGTTTACAGGGAAGAAGGGTCATTACGGGCGAAGAAGATGTTGCTGTGGTTTGGTCTGAACGCCACGGGGCTAAAGGAAGCATGGGAAATCTTCCTGTCGCATTTTGCGAAAGCCTGCACAGTGCAGTTTCAGCTGACATGTCCGAAGTAATGGAATGTTAATGTAAACGACATATCGCCAGACTGTGGACGAATGTCTCTACACATTGCCGTTTCGCGCCAACTGTCTTTAATTCCTCTGAGCTAAGTCTCGTTTATATAGATGTTGAGTGCAGGGAAGCGTCTGCACTCGCCTCGGTACATGGAGAGAGCCGAGTTAGTGCTATGCTTCTCGACTCTGAGCTAATTTCAAGGGAAGGGAGGGCACGGTAGTGTCCGCAATGACCTCGTTACGTGGACAGAACCAGGCCGGTACGTCTGCTTCTCGACTGTCTGAGCTAAAGTTAAGATAAGTGTGTGTGTTGATTGCAGGTAAGTGTCTGCACTCGCCTCAGTACACGGAGGGAGCCAGGACGGTACGATCGCTTCTCGACTGCCTGAGCTAAGATCAAGGGATGCTCAGCTTCTCCAGCCTTAGTTCAAGGCATGTAAATGCGGCGTACAGGGTAGCGACCGCTTTCGCCTGGATACCGGTAGGGAACCGAATTCGCGGAGAAGGAGACACGACCGCTGAAACAAGTGCTTTATTATTCTGAAGTTTCGGATTCTCACTGAATTCCATCGTCAGAGGGGCGATAGACAAAATTAGACCGGCCGAAAACTTTGGCGAGCTGTCCCATGCGTGAAGAATGTCTAGGAAGCCGTCGGCCGCCTCTTTACGCCCCTTCGAATTGGAGTTGCACACAGACCGGAGGTGACCACAAGGCCGAAAGACTCACTGCCATGGCAGGAAACATCTGGAGTTGTTTACCGGGGTCTGGCGCAGTTGTGGACAAAATAACTATGTCCGGAAGACTACTCCGGACACGGCTGGACGAGCACGCAGCAACAATGAGGAGGAACGACGCCAACTCCCGAGTCGTGGCTCATTCGACGGGACCCAATCACACAGTCAAGTTTGACAAAGCAGAAATTCTTGCTAGAGGCGACAACCGCGTGAGTCGTGAATTGCTCGAGGCATGGTTTTCTGGTTCTCAATCAATCAACAAGCACACAGACCTGCCCTCTCCATATTCGGCACTAAGACTTAGCCAAGGCAAAGCAGTTAGCCGCGAGAAGAACGTGCAAATAACCACCTCCCCGGCGTGCTATGAGCGTTGGAGCCGATAATCTTGGCCGGCATACGGGTGCATTACAACGGCATGGCAACAGCATACTTCAACACCTGGTCAGTCAAGCTGTGATGCACTCGGGACCTGCCAACTGTGATAGGCATGCAGCGGCCTAGTAACTTCATCCTATAATTATTGCAACAATTGGGAAATCCACTACCCTTATCTGATTCTCTATGGTGATGGATTTGAGTGAGAGTCCAAAACACCAGACTAAAGAGACACTTGTTCCCGCGATCGTATCTCCTTCTCCGCGACTATTCCCAGACCTCGCCTCTCCACCTCTATTAGGGAACCGAAGTGTTGCGATCGGCTCCCGGATCTCTGAACTAAGTTGAAGACATGCAATATCCGAAACAAAGTAGTGTCTACATTGGCCTCATTACCTGGAGCGTCCAAAAAACAAATAAGCATGCCCACTGAAACAACTACAGCAAAGTTCTGTGTAGGATAGTTTGCTTTGAGTCCTACAACCCACCATTTCCGTGGCATTTACCGATCCTTTTCGCCCGCTCTAACAGATCAGCCTTCTACGCCCCTCACGGCGTCTCCTATGCTTTCCCCGCCTCCACTTACACC
This sequence comes from Spirometra erinaceieuropaei, assembly GCA_902702965.1. Classification (NCBI taxonomy): domain Eukaryota; kingdom Metazoa; phylum Platyhelminthes; class Cestoda; order Diphyllobothriidea; family Diphyllobothriidae; genus Spirometra; species Spirometra erinaceieuropaei. Next base: position 178,885 of record CACRXP010000433.1, on the reverse strand, counting down.
TCATAACCGTCCGCAACCCCCACCCCCACCCCACAAATACACCCGCTTTGCGCAGGGGTTGTTGTGTCCGTTTCCCTAACCGCCGCCAACTTTTACATTATGCCTAACATTGAATATTTCACTCCCATCTTTGCGCTAATTAACTCCCTTCTCCCAGGCAGGAGGGAAATGAAATGACGTAAAAAGTGTTTTGTTTTAATGTGCTAAAATATGTCCGCAAACGCAGGTGCAACTTTAAATAACACTTCAACATCAAGCTGCATCCTTGTGGCCGATTTGTTCCTTTTCATTTGACTGGCGTACATAGTTCGCGAGATTTCCTATCATATTTTAGTTGATATCATCGTGCAGCGACACTTCAACTCGGTGGAGCAATTCGCTGACCGAATTCTGAATGACACCGTCCTTCCCCTTCATAATGAGTTAATGGCTGCGAAATCCTTACGCCCCATGCGTCGATGCTTCCGCCACATCCCTTGCCGCACTTCGGCCTATCGGAATTCCATACTGCCCTTTCTAGCCCGGTATCTCACCTGCAAAGATGTTGAAAAACAAAAACTAAAACTCGATCTTGCACCTTAAAGTCCTTTTTTTCTTCATATATAATTATATCCACCTGTCCAATACCTGTTAATCTCTATGGTAATCACTGTTATTTTCAAAATAAAGCAGTCCTCTCTCTCTCTCATTTATTGTTTCTATAGAAGGCTACGGCTTTATATACTGTAGCATACTGAAGTCAGAGGAGGCCATAAACCACTTTCACCTAAGTCGCCTTCGAAATGCACTCAGGGTGATTTGACAGCATCCGGCAATTCTGTTAAACTTCTCATTCCCCCTCCTCGCTTTCACTCTATAGTCCGACTAGGAAGGCGATCGGCAATCCAGTACGTGGCCCAGGATAACTTGTGTCGTCTTCAACTAAACAAAGTCGTAACCCATAGAGGAGTCCGGTAGACGTCTGGGATGTCTAAGCTTAGGGATTTCACCGCCTACCCCCTTGCACAGAAGGGATAGAAAAGGCGCCATAAACAGAGGCTGGGGCCACGCCAGCTACAAACTGGCCGTGACGTGTGGCTGTAAAAATCGTGTCCAAAACAGCACAATAAACAGCAATCCTTGCCCCAATCCTCCACTCCGCTCCACAGACTGCTAGAGTGACTTTGCTCTCTCAGACAGTCTGGAATGTTCGTCCCCTCCTTCAAAATCCGTGAGAAAGCCGGCCGGAAAGGAGAGCGCTGGCTGCTCGAGATCTAGCGCATCATAAGATGGACATCGCTGCTCTCAGCAGGGCCCGTTGGAAGAGGTGGATGTCGCCTATACCTCCTTCTGGAGTGGCCGCCAAAAGGGACGCGAACGGCGCGATTCTGGCATCGCCCGTGTCACCCGTAACGACGTTCTGGGATGACTGACCTGTCAGCCGCAGGAAATTAACGACCGTCTCATGGGCTTGCTCCTGCCTCTTTGGAATACGAACTTCACCATCATCGTCAGCGCCTACGCGAACCCTGGACAGTAATCCTGAAGACACTACCCAAGGTAACTGATACAGTAGGTGGGCTAACTCATGAATTGTCAGTCGAAATTTCGGAATTCGTTTTCGTTTCGAAAAAATTAACTAAGCAGAGTTGTAAAACTACTCATCTTGCAGCATAATTCTATAGTAATCTAGATACCTCAGGGTAACGGCTTTCGAATGAACTTCTTTTTGACTGCGTGCAAGGACTATACTTTTCAAAAAATGACTACCTAAGTAGCATGCAAGTTTCTCATTGATTTTCGATACCCTTAAAAATTCAATTATATTTCATGGAAACCATGCATAAAGACATTCATTCTTTTGCTCTTTCGGTTGAAAATGGCGTCTTTTTCCAAATTTATACGCAAAGGAAGGTTAGAATTTGATTTTAACAGTTTGTAATTGTGTGATATTTCACTACCGGGAAATGGCCATTCATAAAACGTCGTGTCTCGGCATTTACTAATGTGCCTTATAAAGTTAGCAACATGGCTCAAATTCACTGCTTAATTTTATGAACCCCACATGGTTTTCTCTTAATACCGTAGAGAACCGTATGATTTTCCATACACAGAAAATATACGGCTTGTAGTTTTGGAACCCTGAATGCAAGTGTAACGGCAGGTCGGGTTCAAAGTTATTCGAGAACTGGAAACGTTTTTGCAAACCGAATCATACCCTTCCTCCGAGTATAAAATTGGAAGTAGACGTAAGTTTCTACCGAATAAGTAAAAGAATGAATATTTTTATGCATGTTCTCCATGAAATATAATTGAATATTTAGGGGCATCGACAATTAATGATAAAATTGCATGTTACTTGAGTAGCCATTTTTTGCAGAGTATGGTCCTTGCATGCAGTCGAAAAAAATTAATTCGAAAGCCGGCACCCTGAGGTAATTGGATTATTATAGAATTATGCTGCAAGGTGATTAGTTTTACACCTCTATTTAATTAATATTTTCGAAACGAAAACGAATTCCGAAATTTCGGCTGACATTTCATGAGTTAGCCCACCTACAGTACATGGACCGTCAACGTCTCCCTCCCCTCAGATCTCCTTGCAGGTGGCATGACAGGATCCCTCACGCTAAAGTCCTAGAATGGGCTGCAATCCTCAGCATCCACACCATGATGAGGCAACTGCAACTGTGCTGGAGCGGCTATCTGGCCGGGATGAATGACGAGTGCTCACCCAAGCGACTTTTCTACGGCGACCTCGCTTGCCGGAAAGGCGGGAAAAAACGACACTGATAGAACACCCTACGGACCTTCCTTAGGTACTTGTAAGTCAATCCAGTCGTCTGGAATAATCACGCCCAGGATCGGCCGGACTGGAGAAAAGCAGCTATGACTGAAACAGCCAAAGGGACTGTCGCTGTCAAAGCCAATAAATCGACTCCCGCGTCTCAAGCGCCACCGATTCACAACGCTAATACCCAACCTCTGTTATCGCGTCTCCATTTTCAACGGCCATTCCGCACGTGGATGGGATAAATTCGGACCAAATGCAGAGACGACATTGGCAGAGGGACACTTACCGATCGTTTTTACGGGCCCTCTCTCGAGCCCAACCAGCAGCCGCACAGCGGCGCGTAATACAGGCAGAATGTTTTTACCGACAAAAACAAAGGAGACTGGAGTGGCCATTTCTGGCTTATTAGCCGTCGTCAGCCAGTCATACCCAACTCCGAAGTGTGGGACACCTGGGGCTCGATGACGTTACAACTCCACCTGCTGCCTCTGCAAATGCACACATTATCACACCTGCCGTGAACTGTATGGCGTTCATGACGATGATAACTACCTCCACCACCGTCGAGATCACTCCCGATGCTCCACTGCCGTCCCTATCGCCATCCCCACAACCCCGCCACAACGGCTACCGTCTCTCCCAAACCTACCGCCGTGAGAACCTTCATCACACCCCGACATTCAACCTCCCAACGTCAGAAATGCGGACCCGATTCCAACCTGTCCACATTGTGACCGCACGCCCATATCCCGCATCGGTTTGGTCGGTCACTTGCGAACCCATCACGGAGACTGACAAACCAACACCTGGAGAACCAACATATGTCCGTTGCATTCGCCTCAACTGACCACATTACCTACGCACACTCAGTTATCGCATGGGCCTACTCGGCCACATGCGCATTCATGAAGACCTACGGTGAAAATCCACTGGTGTAACCACATCGTCAAGCGTCTCGCTAGCACATACACTACACATAAACCCGCCCAACATCATCCCCCACGGGCATGGAATCGGCGCCTCTCAAGTAAGTGACCTCTATGGCAGTCAAAAATATGTCAAGTTCGAACGGCTCGGCCCATTTTTGTGAAGACTTTGTGAGTGTTTTGTTGGGGAACCAGGTCGTGTAGTATACTCAGTCACTGAGCCGAATCCACGCATCAGCTGACTGACCGACTCGGACAGTGGACTAGGAGACGGAAGAGAGGGTGAGGTCGGATTTCAACTTACAGTGCGTGACCGATCTTATGCAACGTTGGCTGAAATTCTGAAATGCGTTTTCGACTAGGAAGGATTAATTAGGTGCGGTTGTAATAGTGATTAGCATGCGGCAAAATCCTATAGAATTTCGGACTCGCCAAGATGTCGGCTTTTGAATACGCTTCTTTTTGACCTCCTGTAGAAACCGTACTCGGCAAGAAATGACTACTTAAGTAGCATGCATTTTCCCGTGGATTTTCAATGGTCTTATAAATTCAAATGCATTTTGAAGAAAACGCCCATAAAAATAAACCGTCTTTTACCGTTCGGTAGAAAATCACAGTTTCGTTATATTTTATGCCTGAAGAAAGTGCACATTTGGATTTTTAAAAAGTTTGTAAGTATGAGATGTTTAAGACCGTGCGATATCCATGCATACAGGACCGCATATGTCCGTTTACCACTGCTCCTCATGAAATGTACAAAACAGTCCGGATCCAGTGAAAAATTTTACGAACTCTATATGGTAGTTTTTCAAAAGCATAGAGGAGCACATGATTTTCCTAACGCGGAAAGCATGCACCTTGTAGACTGAAATCGCTAACCGCTAACGCAAGGACTGTCAAGCTAAAAATTATTCGGGAATTTGGAAACTTTTTTAAAATCTAAATGTGCACTTTCTTCGGGTATAAAATATAAAGACACTGTGATTTTCTACCGAACGGTAAAAGACAGTTTATTTTTATGGACGTTTTCTTCAAAATGCATTTGAATTTATAAGACCATGGAAATTCCATAGGAAAGACACATGCTACTTAAGAAGTCATTTCTTGCGGAGTACGGTTTCCACAGGAGGTCCGAAAGAAGTGCATTCAAAAGCCGACATCTTGGCGAGTCCGAAATTCTATAGGCTTTTGCCGCATGCTAGTCGATATTACAACCGCACCTAAGCAATCCTTCCTAGTCGAAAACGCATTTCAGAATTTCAGCCAACGTTGCATGAGATCGGTCACGCACTGCATAGTCCTTACTATAAACAGTCTGACGCGCTTGAATCCATCACATGACGGCGTCCATCGTGAGGTGTGAGATAGGACGTCGACAAGCGAGCTTCCCTTAATGTGGACATGTTGGAGGACAGTGCAAACGGTTGGCGCGTTTACTTGCCAACCCAGCGTTCACGGCCGTCAGTGGAGCGACCCTCAGGAGAACTTAGTTGAAAACCAGGCAGGTTCTCGGGTCTGGCCATTAAGTAGTTCTGGACGTGCAGCCACAGTGCTACCGATAACAACACTCGGACATGGCGATGATAAACTGCAATTGGACACACTTGCTTATCACTGCTATCTACCGCTGGGGTTCTTAAACCGAAGCGCCGGTGGAGACAGCCCCAAACGAACAACGGTTGCAGATGTTGAAGACACATTTGTGTAAGCTAATGAATGCAGCCGACTCGAGCATTTTTATTCATGCCACCACGGCCGCGTAACACAACCCCGGCTGACCTACGCGGCGGGAAACAGTCAGGTTCTGGATGCCGGAGTGCGTGATAATTCCACAAAAGTGGTAACTAAAACCTAACGAAGCCCAGTCTTCGTCAGCACGTGGGGATCCGCCGCCCGTCTGAAGTCCGAATCCCCGATCCAGGATCTCGGAGAGTCAACGTTCGCCTGGGGTGGAAGGGGCAACTACCGACTTAGCTTCTATCATGGTAGCCCACTCAAATTTTATGGTAGGTGTGATGTGGTGGTGGCTCTCTCGCAACCTTTAAACCATGCACCGCCTGCTTGGGGGCCAATCAGCGGCCGGCTGGCATACATGCGATTGGAGGAACACTTTTCTAACATGTCTGGCGCCCAGCCCACGCACTACTACATCAACTATTGATGATAGCGACAAGGAACCCCATTTGAAGCCGCGAGAACAAGTCGAAAAATCCTTCGTCTTGATGTACTAGTTGTTATCCAGACCACGCGACTGTTTAAACAACCAATGTGGAGGCTGGTCGTCTTCGGCCTGGTTGTAGATGCAACAATGGTGAGATATGGTTGATCTTTGCTAAACAAAAGTGTTTACTTGTCACTAACACGTGTTGCCAGCATGGACGCACCCGTCCACTTCCCCGGTATTCCAGCCTCCCTGCCGACAACGTTCCATAATTGTCCATTTGTAAACGACCTGGATGCCCTGCGGCTGATTACAAACAAACACGAACACGAGAGAAAACAGACAAAGACGCAGACACAAATAATTCTCATATTATCATAATCGGCGACAGTGTAAGAAATGAGAAAGCAAAGAAGATAACACAAGGCGTCGTAGTCATTGCCGGCATCACAGTAAAAGGTACTCTGTATGTAAGAATCGCCAAGAAGGGCATCAGAAGCATCCAGTAAAGCACGCACACACACACAAACACACAGACGGAGTGAGAGACAGACAGAGTGCCACCCCGATGGGGCTCGAAAGTATTAAAAAGGATCTAAATTGCAAAAACCAGGTCAAACATACAGGAAGCACTGTCCGGTCGCTCAGCGAGTAGGTGGTGGGGGGGGGAGGGGGGGGAAAGACGCCCCCCAAATAAAAGTGATTTGAAATCGGGATGGGTGGGGTTGAGATTGACAAAACGGTAGGAAATAGGCAGGAGTTAAGAAAAGGCGGGTGAGGAGCGGGGCCGGGAGGGTGGGAGGATTGCACGACAAAAGATGCCATTAAGTCACAGAGGAGGAGGAGGAGGAGGGAGGGAAGGAGGAGGGCAGTTAAGGCTGTTACTGGTGCAGACTGGCCTGTTCCCTGGCGACAAGTATTAACGGTACAAGGCAGGAAACCGGTTTCGACCATTGTGTAATGAAGGGGTGCTGAAATAGAAAAAAAAAGAGGGGGATGAACCGGGCTTATCACCAACCTCGGGGCCAGGAGCCGATGAAGACGCAGCGAGATGCGCGATGCTTCCCTGGAAGCTCTAGCATCAGCACAGTACAGAGACCACTGGACTTCCAATTTAAGTTTAACGGCTGCGGTGAAGAGAACATGAAAGGCTTTACTGAGAAATCCTCCCACCAACCCTAATAGATTCGTAATTGGCCCAAAAACCAGCCATGGCTGGTAGGATGTTTATGCAATAGTAAACCGAAGGAGCATGTCCTCTAATTTGATAGGTGAACTACCATCCTCGTGATACTGAATATTACCGAGCGTAACCGACACGGCGACGAGCTCGTTGGTCAGTGGTAGGGCGTCGGAGTTAATAACACTTGATGAATAACGAACGGAAGTTCGAGGCTTGGGCACACGGCCCACTGGCGACGTCTGACAAGTCGCAAACGGCTGTCCTAGTCTCCCTTGTCCTTGCCCACATTCGGTCCTGCGAATGTTCTTGGTCGCTATGCGACTGACTGTGGACAAACATGTCTCGTTAACTGATTAGTAAAGGGCACCCCTGTGGAGCAGGTTATACTGGTCGCACGAGTCGGCGCTTATTCAAGAGAATACGGGAACACCTCTCGGCATGGCTGGGAAAAGGCGAAACTAGGAGCTTAGGCAGTGCCATTCTCGCGCATGTTGTCGATTCCGGACATCATATAGACCCCAATGAAGCGTTTCGTGTGATCTATAAGGTCCCAACTTGCTATCCTAAACCACTGGGCCAGCGCCTGTTAGCAACAGGAGAGGCGGCCGCCATCAGTTTGCGAAAACCACTTTTGTGCACACAGAAGAACCACGTTCAGGCTCTGCGCCTACAGTGGTCGAAGGTCGACTAACACTGCAACTCTCCCCGCGCCCTTCCGCTCTCACCTCGCCCCTGACACTGACTGCTATAACCCCTCCCCCCTCCCCCACATTCCCACACACCGTGTTTTAAGGCGAACTTTTAGCGATTTCTCTTATCACTGGCATGTTTTACTTCTACCCAATTCCCATATAACTGTACTGGACCGACGAGAATTTATCGAAAGCTACGTATGCTCGCCACCTCGTCACCTGATTACAGCTATGGGAATTTTCGCAACTCCCATAATAACGAAACCGACCAATGTAAAGAAAGAGAAAAGGCGTCAGGCTTTGTGAACATTGTAAAGAAGACGACGTAAAGAGAATCGCTCCTTGGATGGTAGGCAGAGTGCGCGAAACGAATAGCAGATGTACAGAGGGGGGGGGTGGGAATTAATGGGATCGCATACGCTGGAAACTTGGGACTTGTGAGCGTAAATATCACATATTCAAATCTCCCAATAACATCCGAAACCTACGAATCCCCAGACGACTATGGACAATTCCTGAAATCGAACGTTCAAAAAACAAGTTTGGATCGAAGTGAACCGAGTTACCGACAGTGATCGCAGTGGCGGGCGAGCTGACCGAATGACGTTTGCTTCGTTCGCCAGCCAGTGAACGACCAAAATAAATCCCGACGCCTTAGCTGAAAACAGGCGGAGCAAGTCGGCAACAGACTGCAACGGTTGCCTCGGTGAAAGGAAGAAGCGAGTGACTTGACTCGCTGCAACATCACAAGGATGTCTTAGGCCCCACAAGAAGACTAGGGTAGTTTCGTCACGTTCTTCGTCGCCCCCCTCATGAATTCAGTGTTGCTACTCTTGATTCGGCGTCGTTCCACACCTGGGGGCGTCGAAGACCTGGTTCGACACTTCGCCAAGACATGGAAATGATTCTTGAACTTTCTTCGTTTGATCTCCGACGCCGAAGGAAAGAATGGGTCGGGCTGGGCAGGTCCGCCATCGCAGATGGTCAAGCGTGGAAAGGTCGAGTCAGCGATGTTATCTGGGAGAGCTAAATCAGGCCTGGTCGCAGCTGTACCATGCATAAGTAGCTTGGCGTCGAATGCGCCCGAACGGTGGGAGAGGGGGGGGTATTGTCGTAACAAAAGTCTTGCCGATGGAACATTATTTGACCGGTGTGAAGATCAAACTCGTTGATGGCCATCTTTCTGCAGTGCGGAGAGAAGCACGCCGCTCACAGACAATTCACCAGGGTCACCGTGTTAGCGTTGCAAAGTAAATGATGCTGGGTTCCCCAATGACGGGTTTGTTGAACTCGCGAAACAATTCTTTTTTGGCGAAGAAGACGGACGCACCCCTTCAAGTGAGGAAAAGCTCCGAGCCCGGCAAAATGTGCCAAAGTCAACCATGACACAAGTTCGCAAGAAACCACTTAAGCATAGGGTTCATCAATCTCCTGGGACCAGAAAGAATAAAAATCCATTTTTGCTGGAACGGAGCGAACGCCGTGCCTTTGTAACTTATCGACTCCTTTACGCATTCGCTGAACTTCATGTGTAGTTTGAGACACCACTTTCCCATAAGGAATTTGAACAAAACAAGGGTGGCGAAACATGCGGAATTTGATGAGGCCATGCAGTTCCGTGGCATCTTGACGTGTGTATTTGACAGATTTCTTTAAGTATGTCTATAAAACCTCTCAAAGACAAAGACAGTTGACAGGTAACGTAGTCCTGAGTAAATTCCTTCGCGGCAGCACGCATAATCTTCCAGTGGCCTGAGTAACTTGCTGCTGAAAAGTTGCCACCTAAGTAGTGTGCGCAGTTTCGTCGATTTTCAACATCTGCACGGAATAAACCATGTTTTCTGGAGGCGAGGAACGACAAGTTAATTCCCTGTGTTTGTGTTACGCGATACTACTCTTACGAATTTTACGCGTAGTGTGCCTTTTTTGGACTAAGGTCTCCAATCAACACCTTGTACAGTTTCTCTGAGAACAGATCATACAAGCTTACATGTCCTTGCAAAGAAGCTCTCCGGGCACGGATCAGGTTGTAAGTAAACGGTAAACTACATAAACAGGTGTAAAATCGTGAAAACAGCTAGTAATTAACAACTTCTAAAAGCCTATGCACTCAGTTCCTTTGCGTAGACGAGGCGAAAAAGACGTAATTTTCTATAAAAGTGGTAAGCAATCAACTATGCATTATTTTGCAGGCAGGCATTCTAAGTAGGAAGGCACGCACACTACTAAAGTGATTTCTCGTCGGTGGGTTGACGCCTGTTCAGTCGAAGTCGGAGGTCAGCGTGTACAAAGTACCATGGCGTTAAACTCAAAGCTGTATTGCTGCCTTATTCTAAAAACTCCTCCTTATTTTTAAAGTAGTAAACAAAAACTAAAGTTCCTTTTTCACGAGCTACAACGCCTACGGCAAGGATCATGAAGTTTCTTGGTGCTGGGATGAAAAATAATGTAAAACTGCTTCCGTATAATGAGTTGTCTCAAAAGCCTAAAACCCGTGACTATGGTGTAGTTGTTTGGCAAAGATGACAAATTTGCCGTCACCTTCCGATCCCTAAATAGTTTTGAGGTCTGGATGGCAGAAAGTTACAGGGACGAAAGTTTCAGCCAAATGCCAGTAAAAACAGCGTTTTTATTGACTTCTTCTAAGGGAGTACAACCGCCTTTATACGAGGGTCGTAAATCTGCGAAAAATGCGCAATAATCTGCGATTTCGTACTGAGCGAACTCGCGGCAGAGGGTAGTGAAGATTATTTACTGGAAGTGACTATGCTAATACAGTAGGTGGGCTAACTCATGAAATGTCAACCGAAATTCCGAAATGCACTTTCGTTCCGAAAAGATTAATTAAGTGGGGTTGTAAAACTAACCAGTCTGCAGTATAATTCTATAATAATTCAGTTACCTCAGGATGCTGGCTTTCAAACAAACTTCTTTCCGGATGCAGACAAAAACTATACTCGGTAAAAAACGACTACTTAAGTAGCATGCATTTTTCTCATTGCTTTTTGATGCCCTTGAAAATTCAATTATATTTCATGGAAAACATGCAAAAGTTTTCATTCTTTTGCTCATTCGGTAGCAAATTACGTCTTCTTCTGAGTTGGTGCTCAAAAGCGGGGCATAAATCAGTTTGAAAAAAGTTTCTAATTGTGGGACTTTTAAATACCGTGAAACGGCCGTTCATAAATCGTCGTGTCTCTGCATTTACCAGTGTGGCTCGTAAAGTTAACAATATGGATCGAATCCACTGCTAAATTTTATGAACCCCATATGGTCTCCTCTCAATACCGTAGAGAATTGTGTGGTTCCCCGTACGCGGAAAATATACGACCTGCAATTTGGAAACCGTGCATCAAAGTGTAACGGTAGAACGGGTTCAAAATTATTCGGGAATTGGAAAGGTTTTTGAAAACCGAATTATACCCCTCCTTCAAGTATGAGATTGGAAGAAGACGTCATTTTCTACCGAATAAGTAAAAGATGATATTTTTATGCACGCCCTCCATGAAATATAGCTGGATTTTTAGGGGCATCAAAAATCAATGAGAAAAATTCATATGGTACTTATGTAGTCATTTTTTACAAAGTGTATTTTTTGCATGCAGCCGAAAAGAAAGTTCGTTCGGAAGCCGGTATTCTGAGATAACTGAAATATTATAGAGTTACGTTGCAGGCTGACCAGTTTCACAACCCTACTTAATTAATCTTTTCAAAACGAGAACGCATTTCGGAATTCCGGTTGACATTTCATGAGTTATCCCACCCACTGTATGTATGAAGTAGCTTGAGGGTGCCCCCACCCTTGTAGACTTCAATGTTTAACTTCGTTGATTCGACGGCTGGCGATGAAACACGCAGTCACATCCGCAAGGTAAGATGCTAATTAGGTGGTATGCGGTGGGTCAATTGCCGTAACTTCTGGCCCACGGTGGGCCCACCAACGTCAATGTTAGTCTGCAGCCTTTTTTTGCGCACGTGAACCTTTCCGCTCTTACGTCAAACTGCCGTTAGCTGGAGCCCGGCACCCGACAGACACGATTAATCGCTCAAAGCGGCTGACCACAGTATCCTTACTCCCCCTCACCTCACCACAGGAAGGGTGAGATCTGAATCCAATTATATCCAGCAACTTTATCTCGGAAATTTGACCATATGCGTGCGACAGAAATGCCAACAACATGTACTAGCTGCTTTGATTAAGATGAACAGTCTATATGGAGAGAAGGTGAGAGAGATTCTTGACATACGCCACCCCCTCTCCCCCTCCCCTCCCCCCCCCCACCAAATACAGGGCAGCGTTGGTTGTAAACGTGTGTGATTTCCGCGATATGAGTTTGCACAAAACTGCTAGACGAATCCCACACTTACTGGCAGACTTTTGTGGAAAAAAGGTCACTAGCGTGGTCCGATTTTTCTAATCATGCAACTAATTCAAACGGTAGCGAAGGTGTGATTCCCAAATGTCATATCAGAAGGGAAGATAATTTCCGTAGAAAAAGAAAGATACCGTAATCGGTGGATTTTTAGAGCGAGCAGGTCGTAAATGGGACTCCCAAGCATCTATGGCTGGAACGCTTTGTTAGCGACAATATCGACCATTGGGAACCAACCGCAACCGACAGGACAACGACCCCTTGACTCAAGGGTCAGGGCGTTCGACCTAATAGTGCTCAATCCCCCAAAGAACGCGAGATCGAGATTCTGGGGAAAAATCTCATGGGTCGGAAACTCACGAACTTGTCTCCGAAACTGCAGTTATGTGAGTCATACAGACACCGCGAGTCGTCGCCTTTTCGCCCATTCCCGCACCAGACAACTGGGCGCGGCTCGGGCAGTGACTGCGGCCTGGAAATAGAATGGGAAGTTGACGAATCAGCCTACTTTCCTCACTGCAAACCATCAGACGGGCTTGGAGCGATCAGGATGCGCTAAAAGCCGTGGCTTGGAAGGTTTCCAGTTTACGAGATAACTCGGGCCTCGCAGTGAGCTCGGTGTGTTCTTGTATGGAGTGGCGGATTGGTGGGATCCGAGTCGGATGCGGTGGCACGCCCAGGGGCGGCTCCGGCCGCGCCAGTCACCTGCGGTCTCTCCCACCTCCAGTCTTCTTAACTATGCCTTGACACCGGGAGGGGAGAGCGAGGCAGATGCTACGCAAGTCGAACATCATTATAAACTAATTCACGTGCAAGTCACCGTCCCTGCTCTCTCACCACGGTGGACATAATCAAAATCGACAGTCGGGCTGTCATCTACTCCCTTTGCAAACCGCCTTGACCAGAAGCACACATCTACAGTAATTAGTCTCCTGGGCGGTGGTTTCGTTGTAATTTAGATGTCTAAAAGGTGTGGTAGGCAACATGGCTACTCACCATGGGCTCAGTAATATCCCGGTTAGAAAATTATTTTGAACGTTCAGTAGATTATAAAATCGCGCATGAATCTGTGAAAACTAGTTTCTGTTCCTCATCATCTGTGCCTCGATTCCCTAACGTGGATCGCGTGTCGACAAATTACTAGCTCACCACCTGCAATCGTCCCGGTGGCATACAAAACAATTACCTCTAGAAAGCCCTCGGTCGCCAGCCTACATCTCCCAAATTAACTAAGCGCAGTCAGCTACAGACAAAGTGAAGTAAACGACAAATTCACGTCTCCGGTGTCAACCCTGGCGCTGATTCGAGGTAGTCCAACAAGTGACGCCTGGATCTGACGCGTAGATAATGGCCTGTGAGCCAACTAATTAGTCTCCTGATGACAATTGGAAGTGGAGGGCGCCAAATCACGTGATCGACCTGGCACCTCTCCAACTGTCGCTCTCTCTCTCTCTCCGCAGTTCACGACCCTGGAGCGCTTGATCAGCAGTTTGAGTAGAGAACAAGGGTGAAAAGTCTCGTCCTCATCCTAAAAAGTTGGGTAGCAGGTCATGTCGGGCACCACCTTTCTCCATTTCCATTATAAAATCCATGGTTAAAAACACTCGAAGAGCAAATCTTGTGTTCTGTTATGTTCTATGGATCGGATGTTCGCCTAAAATAATCTACATAGGCGGAAACGGCTGACTTGATTGCCCTGCCTCCTGTCCATACACATGACAAGTAGACTGTTGTTGTCGACGATGTCCACCGTGTGCTCCAAATCGAGGTGAGAGCGGGGACGGTGACTCGCGCGTGAAGTAGTTTAGTGATTGTAGACTTGCACGGCATCTACCACACCCCACCCCCCCCCCCATGGACCCGGTGTCCAGACAGAGTCAAGAACGCCGGAGACGGGGGAGGACGCAGATGGACGACAGGGTCGAGCCCGCACCTTGACGCTCCACTCCAAACCCCCTGGTTCACACAGCAAACGGCCAGATTTTTGACCAACAACAGCAATGAGGAAGCCGTAGGGGTCCCAGTGTGTGCGGCGGCTGCCGGCAACCGGGTCTGCCACCGCATCCCGAAATGTCGGCATTTATTATGGTGCGCAATCCGACAACGCCTGCCAGAATCCGAATGGCCCCCCTGTTGGTCCAGCGCATCTACCATGTGGCCCGTCTGAGGGGCACACACACACGCACGCATGTTAGTCCGACTAAACCACCATCAGGGCACTGCTAAACCGGTTTTATTCCGTTTCTCAATACCCACCGTGTTTCAATGGCTAATAAAAGCTCAAGACTCCAGGAGATGAGGGCAGACAGAGTGATCACGCCCCCGTCTATGCGCTCAACACACATGCCGGTTCAGATGTCGGATTGAACGCGATCAAGCATCGTTATAGCCGGACGATAAGAACCCCGTAAAATGGGGCGGATATTGGAGCGGCTAACGGTAAAATAGGCAGACTCTTGGGTCCAACAAATTCACGGTCATGGACCATGTACAGTAGACAAGCTAACTCGTGAAATGTTAACCATAACTCTGAAATGCGTTTTCGACTCTAAAAGATTACTTAAGTATAGTTGTAAGATTAATAACCGTGTAGAGCTTCTTTCCGGCTGCCTGCAGAGATTGCACTCGGTAAAAAAATGACTACTTGAGTAGCATGAGGTTTCCACATTGACTTTTGATGCACTTGTAAATTCAAATATATCTCATAGAAACCATGCAGAAGAATACTCATTCTTTTACTCGTTTGAAGGAAGGGTACCATTCGGTTTTAAAAAACCTTTCCAATTCCAGAATAATTTTTAAACCGACGTGCCGTTACACTTGCACTTAGGGTTTCAATACTGCAGGCGTTATGCTTTCCATGTACAAAAAAAACATATATTTCGCTATGTTTTTAACAGACCATATAGGGGTTCATGCAATTTAGCAGTGCGTTTGAGCATATTTTAAACTTTGCAAACAAACAAATTTATCTTCGGCCGCCTGCAAAGATAATACTTGGTAAAAAAGGATTGCTTACATGGCATGAAATTGTCTCATTGATTTTCGATGTCCTTAAAAATTCAAATATATTTCACAGAAAGCATGGGTGAAAATATTCATTCTTTTACTCATTTGGAAGAGAATTACGTCTACTTCGAAGTTTATACTTAAAAGAAGGGCATAATTCAGTTTTAAAAAACTTTTCTAATTTCCGAATAATTTTGAAGCCGACACGCCGTCCCACTTGCATTCCAAAATACAAGCTGTGCATTTTCCGTGTATGGAAAATCATACGTTTCTCTAAGGTATTAAGAGGAGACCGTATAGGAGCTTATAAAATACATCAGTGGATTTGAGTCACATCGCAAACTTGACAAGCGACACTAGTAAATGCAGAGACACGACGTTTTGTGAACGGGCATTTCACGGTCTTAAAAGAGCTCATAATAAGAAACTTTTTTAAAACCGAATCATACCCTTCCCTCAAATATAAAATTTAAAGAGAACGTAATTTTTTGCCAATGAGTAAAACAAGGGATATTTTATGCATGTTTCCCACGGAATATATTTCAATTTATAAGGGCACCGAAAATCAATGAGGACATTTCATGCTACTTAAGTGGCCAGTTTTTACCGACTGTAATTTTTGCAGGCAGCCGAAAAGAAGTTTGTTCGAAAGCCAGCATCCTGATGAAGTAACTGAATCATTATAAGATTATACTGCAAGGCTATTAATATTACAACCCTACTAGGAGATCTAGTGTTCGCTCCATGATGTCAATACCTCAGTGGGAAAAACGTATAGCCCCTAGGATAACTATTATTCTCAACTTTTTCATAGATACTTTGGCAGATTTTGAATAATTCGTATTGACCCAGCTGTGAAAAGCTCGGCGCCTCGGTAGCATTTAAACCCACGGCAGCAAGGGGAAGGCTTTAGTACAGTCAACGCTCTAACCACTTAAGCTACGAGGCCCCGCCGGACGACATGAGTTTAATCACATTTGGGTCAAGTTTACCCGCCCACTCTACTGCAACGTCTGGAATCCCCCAAATCTGATAAAGAAAGCTGAATGCCCAAGCAGGATTTCCTAAGTAACCTAGAATCCATCAGATGACTACCAGGCTCACGTAATTCATAGATGTTTTGGCAGATTTTGAATAATTCATATTGGCCCAACTGTGAAAGACTGGTAGTCATCTGATAGACTGGTGGTCATCTGGTGGATTCCAGGTGAATTACTTAGGAAATCTTGTTTGGGCAGTCAACTTACTGTATCAGATTTGGGGGATTTCAGACGTTGCAGTAGATTGGGCGGGTAACTTCACCCAAATGTGATTAAACTCGAGTCGTCCGGCGGGGCCTCGTAGCTCAAGTGGTTAGAGCGTTGGCTGTACTAAAGCCTTTCCCTTACTGCGTGGGTTCGAATCCCACCGAGGCGCCGAGTTTTTCACAGTTGGGTCAATACGAATTATTCCCAATTTGTAATTTACGCAAGCGGCTGGAGCGACTATCAACCAAAGCCGCCAAGTTACCAGGTGCGACAGCATCCAAGAATCTTTTTTGCACGACAACCTCGACTTCAATCGAGACCTCGTAAACTTCATCAGATAGGATTTCCCGATTCTGCCGGGCGCTGTGACAGTCGTCTAGATTGTGCATCTACGCGCACGCGATGCTGTCCTGCTGGTCTGTCACAATGGCTGTGCGGGTTTGGCTGATGATTCATCCCGCAGATCACGTCTTCTAATCCAGATGCGCGTCCGAACAAAAGCAACCACACGGGTAAACGTGGCGACAGATTGCTTGCATGCCCCCACCCCCAAAAAAGCAGCCGGAGCAAAGGCGGCTGCCTCGTCAGACCGACCGCTTTATAAATCAGAACAGGCCGTTACAGGCCACATTCACGTATATTCATTCACCTGCTCCTGTGGAGCGGAATATATCGGCCGTACAACGAGGCGTCTGGAAAAGAGAATACGCGAGCACATGCCTGCCTGATCGATCGATTTCGAGTTCAATTCTCGCACATCTAATCGATACAAACCATTAAGCCGACGCTAAAGAAGCCTTTAAAGTTATCTACCGGGCACGGGCACACTACTCTAAAGGCCTGCGCAAAGGGGTGCTAGCCACAGCCGAAGCAGTGGCGAACCAAGCACTCTGTTGTCAGAAGACGCTGACACGAGCAGTCTGTCTGCCCTGGCAGACTCCAGACGGTGATCGCACGCCGTCCCGACGCCCTGAGAGCAGTCACACGCACTTACAGCGCCAACAATCTAACCGAAACACCTCTCCTTCCCCCCTCCGCCCACCCAACTCCACCGTCCTCAACATGCTGACTCCGTCATACGGGCGGCGAATCCGATTAACCGTGCCCCTGAGACGCATTTATATCCTGTCTACGATTAGAATGATCATTACAAATGTAAATGTATCGGCCTGATGATGTGATACCGAAAACATATGTTCGCAAACTGACTCTAGAATCGTAATATGGGAATTTTCGCAGAACCCAGAACAAAAAACTCAACTAGGGGTGAGAGTGAGGGGGCACGGCGTGTACGATGAGACTGCTTAAGTACAGAGGGTTAGGAGGACTGGGTTAACATCAGGCATTCCCCGTGACGATGCGGGGTGCTGTTAGCGGGAAATTGCTGCCTTCAGTACCACCCTGTGGGCCATGGCCGCCCGGTGCTCTATGAACTCTATATCGGTAGAAAATTACGTCTTCTTCCAATTTTATACTGAAGGGAGGGTATTATTCGGTTTTAAAAAACTTCCGATTCCCGAATAATTTTAAACCCGACCTGCCGTCACACTTGCATTCAGGGTTTCTAAAATGCAAGCCGTATATTGGATTTGATCCATATTGTTAACTTTACAAGCCAAATTGGTAAATGCAGAGACATGACGTTTTATGAACGGTCATTTCACGGTGATTAAGTCTCACAATTTGAAACTTTTTTAAAACCGAATCATGTCCCTCCTTTGAGTACAAAATTGAAAGAAGGCGTAATTTTCTACCGAAAGAGCAAAAGGATATTTTTATGCATGTTTTCCCTGAAATATAATTGTACTTTTATGGACATTGAAAATCAATGAGAAAAATTCATGCTACCTAAGCAGTCATTTTTTACAGAGTGCACTTTCTGCATGCAGCCGGAAAGATATTCGTTCGAAAGCCGGCATCCCGAGGTAATTGAATTATTGTATAGTTATGTTGCGGGCTGACCAGTTTTACAACCCTACTTAATTAATCTTTTCGAGAAGAACACGCATTTCGGAATTTCGGTTGACATTTCATGAGTTAGCCCACCTACTGCATCGGCCTAATGATGAGACACCGAAAACATATGCTCGCCAGCTGACTCTTCAATCGTAATATGGGAATTTTCGCAGAACCCAGAACAACAAACTCAACTAGGAGGGGGGAGAGTGAGGGGGCGCGGCGTTTACGAGGAAACTGCTCAAGTACAGCGGGTTAAGAGGACTGAGTTAAAATGAGGAAAAGGGGGTGCCTTTAGCGTCAAATGGCCGCCCTCAATGCCACCTGCGGGGGAGAGACTGTTGCCACTAACTGTAGACGGACGCCTCTATCCGCCCCCTAGCGCGCGCACCATTGTAAACTTCCAGAATTGTGTCGTAAGGCGGCGTAGCGTGGGCAGCATTTGCTTTATGCCGCAATACCGCTGCAGATTGTGACCTTTTTACACGTAACCGATTGGCCGCGTCGGTGTTCAGCCAGGGCTGTCCAGTTGGATGGTCCAAAACGGCCTGCGGATTCCGCCTGTGGCCAGCGTTTAAAAGTGAAGCGCCATCCTACCCTCCTGACGCAAACTTGTAAGTCACTCGGCTATAACGCAGAAAGCTGACACCTAGTTATGGCGAAACACTGGACTTTACACATTGTTTACGTCGGTCACTTGACGATGTCAACCACCCACGGTCATGAAGAGAATGAAGAATTGGCGATGACTTCAGAAACACTGGACTTTCCGCATTGTTCATGTCCTGCAATTAGCGATGTCATCCATCCAGGCCCATGAAGAAAATGGACTGCTCGCAATAACTGCAGAAATAAAGTCCCAAGCTGTCGTTTATGCTAAGCCATGATGTCTACATATTTTTCGGTGAAGACTCAATTTCAAAAATACTGACCTACCCATTCCCTCCTTCTCCTTACGGCTGTCTTTTTTCATTTCTCCCCCCTATTCTCGCCCTCTAGAATTCGGCTTGGTCATTTGGATAAGAAGGCTCGACCGATGCAGGCGACAATGTTCACGGCGTGGTCCACACTTGATGTGTCTCACAGCGTGCCCTACGGGGTGGGTGCGGCACCGGTGACTTGCGTGTCAATTAGTTTACAGTGGGGCGGACTTACGCAGTATCAAACGCACTCTCTCCTTCTCTCTTCCCTCACCCACCAGGGTTGGTGGGTCAGATGGTCGAGCAATCATCACACCAACATCCAGCACACGTGATGCCATTGCAACAATTAACGACGCGAATGTCGGCCATCAAACAGTCATCACACCAAGTCCAACGATCCCTGATGAAGGAGGGAGCCGTGAATATTCATAGGTATGCAGTAGTACGGCAACTGCATCCTATAAATACTACAACTCCTTGTGCATGAACCACCCGTATTGCTTTTGTCTCTGCTGATGGGTTCGAGCAGGAATCCAAACGTCAGGCGAATAAGGCTCTTGTCCCAGCGACCGTGTCTCCTTCTTCATATACGGGAGTGCTTATGGGCTGCGCAGACTCTGCGCAACCCGATTAACGCGTACAGTGAGCCAATCTCATACCGTTTCGATACAGCGCAGTAACGGCGCGTAGGAATGGTGAATCTACTTTCACTGAACGGGACATTGCCTCCTCCTCCTCCCTCGAGCATCCAAGCCTAAATAATCAACCCAAAACCTAAATAATTGGTTGGAGACTTAGAGAAGCGGAAATATTCAAGAATCCAACAATACGCCGTCAAAATATATCACTAGGAGTAGAGAAACAGTTATACCTCTTTTTCATTTGACCCAATTGTAAAAAACTCGGCGGCTACAGTGGAGCTCGAACCCACGTGAGCAAGGTCAAGGCTTGAGGACGGTCAACGCTACTTTTAACAACTGCATAATGCCAAAGAAGTAGAAGAACGTACATTGAGGAGATCTCGAGCAGTGGAGCGTTTCTCCACGTTCACTTCCAGACAGCGATCCAGAAAGTCACGGAAGTCGGGGCTGAGTTTGTCTGCATCCTTGATTTCCGGTTTTCCATTGGTCGCAATGAGGTAGAGCGCCTGAAAGAGGACAGAATGGGATAACAACGAAAACGCAGCGGCCGACAAAGCCAAACAGTCCGTCTACGCGTGCCACACACGCCTGATCCGTACACAGCGACCCCGGGCCGCCCAGATCCCAAATGAGGTCACAGAGGTCACACGCAGTAGCCACTGAGCCTGCTCTCAGTCCTGAAAGAATCGGGTTATTCTGTCAGTTGGGAGGCAGCTTTCCATGCCACAACTATTAGTGGGTCGTGGTAGGTTCAAACGCCCCGGATTTTTTATAGTTAGGGATGCTCTAAAAAGTGTCGTACCCCAGACATGACTTTGCTCTCTCTCCTCTCCCTCTACCAAGCCGAGTCAGTTGTCCGAGCTGGTCAGTCATCTGATGCTGGGATTGGACGAAAGTTGCTGGCGCGACTTCAAATGTGCGCCTAAGTGAGCCACCGCACCATCCCCCGCCCCATTTGAGGCATTTGTTATGGGATGCGCGGACTCTTTGCAGCCTGGCTAACGCTTGTCGTGAACCCGCTTTGGGTTCCATGTTGGTTAAGCGTATCCAACTCAGAAAAAACTGAGGAGCATCGACAAACCTATCGGAGGATGTGACTAAAGGAAGTTTTAATGGGGAGTCAAAGGGCAGTAAAAACAGGGGATGGGTACAATCAGGGCGGCAGACTTGGCAGTATATTCATGCAGTTAGCTAAGACGCCAGAAATTATGATACACTGTCAACACCCCACAGGGCGTGGTCGATTCACAAAGAGTGGAAGTAGGTAGGCAGTGGCAGCAGTGGTAGTAATAGTAGTGGTCGTGGTGGTGGCATTAGTAGTAGTAGTAGTGGTGGTGGTAGTAGTAGTAGTAGTAGTAGTAGTAGTAGTAGTAGTAG
>CACRXP010000433.1:111135-131728 GCA_902702965.1 Spirometra erinaceieuropaei | reverse complement strand
CATACCGAAAATTCGCCAGTCAATGGATCTACAGTAATGTGAACCTGATGTTTGACGTTCTCCGGAAAGGACATATCGGGAATCTCCTGGCCAAGTTGTTTGCCAGATCGTCCTGTAAAACAATGCTATAAAGGCGCTAAGATTGCAGAACCTTTTTTCTTTTTCTTGTCCAACCGATCATCAGTTGCAGGCGTTGGAGGTAGGGGTTTTGAAAGGTCAAACGACTTGTCGGTCGAGAATCTAACACAGCGATTATCCAAATTAGTCTATTTTTTAACCTACCCGGAGGTGTTCTTACTTGTTGTCCGAATAGGTGGAGCAGGTGTGCGATTTTTTGGGTCATCGTCAAAACGATACTCGTTGACGGATTCTAACAACTAAGAGCATAAAGGCGGAAGGTTGTAATTGCAGTTTATATGGATGGCAGAAAATGGGATAATCGACGTAGAAAAGCCGCTCCAATAGGCCTCATATAACCCAGATATCAATCTAATAATATAACTTTAACATTGCAACCTAAATTTTTCGAAGGCATAACAATTCGAGTACGTGTTCGAGAAGCCATATAGCCTGAGCCGACAGTCTACAGCAGCGTTCTTCGAAAGCCAGTGCTTGAGTCGGTACTCTTCCTTATTTACGCAAACTACCCATTGAAAGTGGTTTGTAACAACTGTCCCTTGTTTACAGATATTGCAGTTTCAGACTGGACACGGGACCATGTTTTTATTCAGAAAGATCAAGTAAGTGTCCGTCAGGACTAGTCCACGATGGGTTTCGGTGAGTGTGCACGAGGTTAAATTTGCCGTAAGCGATCGTAAATTAGATGCCACCGTTATCCGAGTCAAAAGTGTTATTGACCTATGAGTTGCGCGCCATAATAATCTTGCATCACCAAAGCATTATTTAACAAGTGCCACCACGGCCCGTATGGGACTTCTTTACTTGCAGAGGCCTCAAAAACAACACTTCCGTATTCATATCCTGCGTGTTCCCGGCCGCACCTCAGGCGCCTGCTGCTAGTAGCTTATCGACGTGGTAATACGAGTTATCTTCGTACAACTTCGTGAACTTTGTCCTACCCTGTGTGAGCACCCTTATTCGACAAACGACTTTTCCGGGGCGCTATCGACATTTTGGACGAATTTCCGGAAGAGGTGGCCGTTACCCCTATGTGCGACCTTACTCCTTGTTGGGATCAAGACGTCTTCTGGAGAACCGAGCTAGTAGTGTCTATTGTCAGTAGCAACCATGATCCCGTCGAATGTGCGCAACGGTATCTTGGGCCTAACGAGCAGGATAAGCCACAGTCTCCTGGACGTTTATACCGATTACTTATAGTGGATTAACCTGCAAGGGAACCGTGCCTTACACATGCTGCTGGATGCTGCCCGCAGAATAGTGGCTGTCTTCGATAAGCAGACAGGTGCGCGGTGACTTGGCAGCAAATCACATAAGTGGTATTTTACTGGCATCAAGACCCGACATGCACGTCCACGACAAACCATTTTTGGTGCAATATTATCAACTCTGATAACATCGCACTCGCCCTGGACTGGCTCTTACAGTCAATCTGGAGCAAGTCTAGTGATTGGCTGACTCTGCTCAGTAGTCCTACAGGCACAAACTGACCCACCAGTCCTTTGGCACGATAAGCGCTGGCCGAACCCAGTCAGTCAAACAGATCAGTAGTTGCACACAAACCTCCAAATCCGAAGTACTTGTGCAGGGCTAGACTGGGCTTTATGCAATGTTTTCAAGAAGGGGGTTGGATTAATGTGCTTGAAATACTGTGCATAAAAAGACAGTCAGGTGTGGATATAAACACAAAGGAGCAAAATGGTAAATGGGCGGACTGGGACCTGACAGACCTGAGTTAAAGAGTTTTGGCAGCCGTCACCCTTTAAAAGCTTGCCAGAATACGGAAAGCAGCTCATCCCGAGCCTTCATATATGCCGCGCCAACAAAGGCCCGCATTGGTACAGTAAAACAAGGAATCTGAACTATTATTTACCTCAAACCTTAAAAATAGCCTGAGTGCTATGGCTAGCAATAGTTCAGTTCCCTGTGCAAAAATTAAGCCGAACTGCTAGCCTGTCGTTAGCAACACTTAAATTTTTCCGGAAGTCATAGACTTTTGAACATAGATCAATTATCCTTTGGAATCTGGGCGGTTATGCCGTCCAACGTTGACCCCTCAGGACACTCCATGAATTTTAATAGTGCCTTCAGGCGGCAAGTTGGTAAGCATATGTGTAGTTCTTATCGCCTCAGAGGGATGGGATTAATACAGCAAGATTTTCACCCTAGAATAATTAAAGAGATTCAGGCAGAGGCTAATAAATGTTTATAGCAACTGATTTTCGTTAGGTTGATTCACGGCAGAAAATATGGCCAAACCCATGGTGGTCCAGACGGCATAAACCCACAGCAACGTGATAAGACTAAAAAGACATTCGTCCGGAAGGGATGGCTTTTCGAATTTTCGGTGGGCATATCATACTCCAAGAGTCTCAATCTCTCGGAGCACTGTGTCTTGATAGTCTCCAAAGCACGCAGAACGACCGGAATTATCCTCTTTAACTTTAAAACTAGGGACATCAGAATGCGCCTTTTCAACATGTATGTTAGACCTGGTCTGGAATACTCTTCGCTTTCATTTAGCCTCATGCGTGCTACTGAGCGGAAGAAAATAGAGTCCGTTCAACACTTTTTTACCAAGAGAATTTAAACCCCGGAACACCGACATTTGTCTTACCAAGAACGTTGCCGGCTTACAGACGTCGATCCTTTATGGTTCCGTAGATTACAAAAGGGACTGTTTTTGCTATTTAAACTCTTACATAATCACACATTTGACCCACTCACCTCTTTACGACATCATATCCACCCACGACGTAACAGTCACCGAGAGGTCTTTTTATTTCTGCCTCTGGGACGTGCTGTTAAATATCGTCAGTTCTTTTCTGTAAATGCAATTGCTATTTGGAATAAACTACCCAGGAATGTAAAACTCTGCAAAATTATCCTTTATTTAAGAGAACTATTACTCGATTTTTGCATTCAGAAAAGCTCCCACAAATTTTGGGTTCTGAATCCACTGATCGACTCTACCGTAGCGATGGCGTTTGTGGTCTCTGAACATTATGGCTGGTCTCACCAGCTGTTCCTGAACGCCTCTACTTTGACTATTCCCAACTTCATGAAAGGAATTTGACGTCCGATAAACTCCGATAAGGTGCAACCCCCTCCCCCCCCCCCCTTCTTGACGGTCGAAAATCTACCGCCAGCAGTTTTTTTTCTCCTGAACCCTCCAAACCATGAAAACCACCATCAACTATATTTATATTCTTCAGGAGTTTTTTTTACTGCTGGTCGGACTTGTGTTTAACGCTTCCCTTGACAATGCCTGTAAAATGACATTTAATATTAAATTAAATTAAATTAAATTTCGGTTTCCTGTCTTTGGAAAGTGGAAAATTGCATGCTCAACTTTCATCACATGATGCACAATCTCCTGTTCGTGGGTCGCCAACGCTCACTGTGGGTTTCTATCGGACTTCCATCTCGCTATGGTCTGTGACAATCACCCTACTAGTTCGTGGCGATAAATGTTCGCACTGATTGTTTTACGCATCACTATCTGCTAACTGGCCAATAACGAAGAGGTGGATTTTTAATTATTTTATGTTAATTTCCTTGAGTCGTCACCATTTTCAAGACCATTTCTCTAACTCTATCCAGTCACTTTGGACTCGTAGCTGCCAATGTTTGCCAGACTTGTATGGCATATGCTAAATTTAACCCCACAACTGTTCGAAGGACTTCGATATGGCATCTTCCTCGAAATACGTCAAGACTCGCATTATGATCTGCTGAACAGGCTTTCCTGGAATTAACACGGCGAACTGCTTCTAGGCTTCTACACTATACAAGGAGAGGTTTAGTTCGACGTGGTTCAGTATATTGTAGGTCGACAGGCGCTTTTTTGGAGTACTGCGAAATATTATTGTACAAGGAACAGACACCAAATCTCCTTAATAAGGACTACTTGTGACGTTGAGATTGCTGATAGCAAGGACAAAGCTGCGTATATTTTACAGTTTTTCCAATCAGTCTACAGAGATGAGGCGAGGTACCTTCATTAATCCACAGTAGAACTGCCGGCTCCAGTTATACGTAATATACTCTTCTCAGAAGGTTTTGTCCGAAAAGAATTAGAGGCATTGAACGAAAGATGCCGCCATGACCAGACGAGATTCCACCCAAGCTTCTCAATGAACTTGCCAATGAGCTTCCTGTGCCTTAATCAAGGCTCTTTCCGACGTCATTTGACACTGGAACACTTCCTATCAATTGGTAGTTTTCGCATACTACTCCGCTATACGAGGGAGGTAGCAGGACATCGACGAAAAAGTGCAGGCCTATAAGCTTGACATGAATTCTCTGAAAAGTCATGAAGATTGAATCGGTGCAATTCCTGGAAGTTCACGACTTTGTATTGAACTGCCAACATGGGTCCCGAAAGGAAGATCCTGCACGGTAAACTTGCCATATCCTCCCCAGAGCTGGACCCGAGCTCTCAGCGACGGACACGTGGTCTACATAGCTTTCATGGACTTCCAGAAGGCGTTCGACACTGTGCCACACCAGCGATTTTTGCAAAAACAGGAGAAATAGAGATCGGAGGCAACTTCTTTAAATGGATCGAAAACTTCCTTGTGGATCGATAGTATGAAGATATAGCCTGTAATTCGGGGGCCTGCTGACGAAGACGGAATGCAGATGAACCTAAATCGGTTAGGAGAGTGGTCAAACCATTGGCTCCTGCAATTTATTGAGAGATAGTCGCAGATAAAGGTGATGGTGGCACAAGTAGCGCTGCATTTATAGCACATGGCTGCCGTGGGACCATATGCGTGCTGTAATTAACAGCTCGAGCATTCACCGCCGGGGTCGTAATAGATGCGTTGGTGGCTTATCAGTCCAAGTCCGAGTCGTTAATTGCCGTGATTTCGTCATCCGTGTTGGATGCTGGTGTGAAGATTGCCCGGAAAATTTGCTCACTGGCACTGCAATAGTTGCTCGCCCGCGCCCACCTCACGTGACTGATTCCGTTGCCCAGGGAAAATCTCAACACCGAATACGGTAACGGGAAGTCATTGCTCTTGTTGATGGATTGCGGGCCTGAGAACCATAACTCGAGCAGCTCGCAGCTCACGCTGTTGTCATCCCTTGCGAGGATTTCGGCCTCTTGAAATTTGAAAATATGGCCAGGCCCCGTCAAATGTGCCGCCACCAGAGAGCTAGCGTCTTCCGCCTCACTGCTGCTGCGTGCTCGGAAGTTCGCGTGCGGAATAATCTCCCAGTTTCTTCGACATAGTTGCTTTGTCCGCAACTACACCAGATCCGGTAAACGACTCTAGACGTTTCCTGCCGTGGCAGCGAGTCCTTTAGCCTCATGACTTGGCGCCTAATGGTTGCTTTCGGCCTGAGTGCAACCCCAACTCCAAGTGGAGTTAGAAGACGACTGACGGCTTCCGATACGTTCTTCCCGTACGAAAGAGTCCGCCAAAATTTGGGGCCGGTTGGATTTTGTCTCTGGTGTCCTTTTCGTATGCGCTGGTTGACAAAGTTGCGTGGGCAACCATTGGCTCTCATTACCCGTCGAAGATATTGTAATTCAGCAACCTTGTCTTCCATTTAAATGCAGTGCGTCTCAACGCGCCGGCATAGCGCCGTTACGCAACTGCGTTTGTGACGCAGTGCACACACTTGCTGCAGCTGTGCACGAACACTACCAGAAGGGCAGAAACACACTGCAATGAGCCAGACGACAAGAGTCGGAAATGCACTATCTTCAGCGCTTTTTCGTGGCGAACGGATATCCTCGGATCTTCAGAGAACACAGTAGAGAGCTTGGGCCAAGCCGAAGTCCGGTGGCATGGCGGTCAAAAGTCTTGAGAGTGCTTCCTTGCATTAATAGCGTCTCAGTCTCCCGTCTCCTAATATCACTGGGGATCGACATCACTCATCGGCCAGAGTCAAAATTTTGACATCTGGTCATGAGACCAAAGACCCTCTGCCACGCGGTGAAATAACAAATGTCATTTATCGGATCCATTACAACTCCTGCGAAATGAACTATCTTAAAGTGACCGGCAATCGATTGCAGACCCGTGTTGGAGAATATATGAAGACGGTAAGGAGGATGGAGCCATTGTCGCTGGTGGCAGAACACTGAGCAAACTCTGGACACACGTTCGCCTCCCAGAATGTCGAAATCCTGCACGGAGGAATTGACCGCATATCCAGGGAAACAATCAAAACGCGAACTCCATCAACCGCTGTGTATCGCTTCCCGAAGCCTACCAGGCCCTCCGAACGCAGCTCAGTAAACAAAGAATCAAACGCGGGGTACGACAAGACAGGAGGCCGAGTCCATGGGGGACACACATGCAGCTGTACTGCAACCTGACGAAGGTGCTATCGTCACTACGGCCGCCTCATTCACTTATCCGGCGGGTGAGAACGCAGGCAGGCGCGGGGTCGTAAAGAAGATTACCAACCTAGGACGAACGCTAAGATCAATACAGACAAGTGCGATGATGGCCAGCGTCCGAACGCCGACCCCCGACGAGAGGCAAACCAGTTGTAAATACTGTGAAGCGCGGTACGACGATGAAGGTTTGTTTGATTTTGACACGTCAGGGCAATTTAGTTATGGTTTCCGAGATCGGCTCTTATATATGCATAATGATATTACCGGGAAAGACAGGGGAGACTGGAGTGGTCAATCTGGCTTATTAGCCGTCGGTAATACCATTCTGCCTATATCATGCACCGCTGTGCGGCCGATGGTTAGGCTCGAGAGAGAGAGAGAGAGAGAGAGAGACCCAAAACACAACGGGACGAGTGAGTTCCATAGAAACGATCAGTGAGCGCCCCTCTACCATCATATACGTGTATATATTTAATAACCCTCGTTTTTTTCTAAAAGGCTCTTATTATTATCATCTCCTTATTAAGGGGTCATGCATATCCGTTTCCGAAACTGGTAAGACACGCGGGCAGGAACCCCTCTCTCCTTCCATCTCTCGGTAATATCAGTGGCCTTGCGCAAAATTCCGGGAAAAGTAGATAATCCCGTGCCCTAACCTCAAATAAAACCCTAGCCTCAACACTTACTCCGACATTAACATTAACCTTTGTCTCCCTGGGAATTAGCAAAACACACCCGGATTTGGGAGGTGGGAGGGGGGGGGAGGTTACGATTTCCATGTTTTGCCACAACCTTTTTGTTAGGGTGGTGTTCATTGTCTATGAACAATGATCCTGCTGGAGGTACCTTAATCTTTTATAGAAGAAGACGGGAAGGCGATCGCTGGGAACAATGGTTTATTTATCCGACGTTTCGAACTTTCACGTGAGCCCATCGTCAAGGAATGAAAATATTTTACAACTCATCGCATATTTAGCTCATCTCTGCCGGGGGTGACTTCCAGCTGCGCTGATGATCTGTTCACACAGTGCATGATAAGCGATTGGCAGATAGATATGTCGATTGATAATGTCCTCAGTTGAGTGACACGCTTCCTGCAGCAGGCGCGCAACTCGGTTGTCTGACTGCCCCAGTATTCTCACGCTCTCGAAGTCAAAAGCGTGCCCTGGCGAAGAGGCGTGGGTGGCTACCAAGGCGAGTTTGTCGTTCCGTCTCACAGCCAATTCATGCTCGTGCAATCTCGTGCGGACCTGTTTGCCGGTTTCACCAAAATAACTGGCCTGACCGTAATTGCGGTCAAAATAAGCAGCTCAGAGTGAACTGCGTCGAAGCGGCTGCTGAGGCGTTGGATAGGCGCGATGGGGCAAATTTATTGCCTGACTGACGTTTGGAGCAATACTACAACCGCTACAACCCACAGAGTACTGCTGACAGTCCCGCTTGTTGTGCATTTATGTCCACTGCAGTCTCGTAATCGCGAGCGCGTCTGCTAACACATATCGCGTTTGGTTCACATAGCACACCTTGTCTCTTGAACGCCTGCGCCGCGCATGATAACTTCCAGTGTGGAGACAGCGTGACGCCCATCCATGTCTTGGCCTTCGTTGATTGGCTGCGGGCGGACACAGTCCAGGCGCACGTCCACACCTCACGCCAAGACCTCAAACAACAACGGCTGACCTTCATTGTGTCTGAGCAATTGCTGCCACTGGTTTCGGGACTGCCCGTGGCCCCCAGCACAGTAACGACTATCCCACCTATTCTGCTACCCCAACTTTTGATTTAGGGATCTCGGCATTGTCGGCCACCACAAGTCAACAGTCCCACCTGACTGAGGGCAGACAAGCAGTTGTAGCAACAGGTTCACCTTCTCTTAATTGTCATAATAATAATGATAGTGTATTTTAGGGTAATAGGCAATGCCCTTGATGACCCTATTGAAAACGGTACATAAAATATAAATGTTAAATGTACATCTTACTAAATTTTGTCAGTAACATATTTGTTCACGGAAAACTTTTTCACAATTGGGGCTGCGAAGGGTGCGGCAGGTGGTCTTCTCAGTGTACATATGAAATTTTGAGTGCAGTTATATACAATCAGCATAAAGTGCAGTCACTTGCATAGTTTGAGAGGAGGCATTTCATTTAAAGTCAGGGATGTGTTAAGAAGGGATGAAATCAAGAAATGAAATTTATGGCTGACCGCAGATAGTCCTGTTGTGAAAGTCGTCGTTTGTCAAAGATCAAACGATCCAGCTGCCTTTTGAATGCAGTGATTGTATCAGATGTTACTATTTAACTTGGGAGTGAGTTCCACGGTCGAACAACACGCTGGCTGAAGGAAAACTTCCGATTGTCTAGGCGTGTACGCTCCCGCTTGACTTTGTACGGGTGACCGCGCAGATGACTCGTGGTCGTGAATTCAAAGAAGTCTTCAGTTTTGAGCGAACATTCATGCTTTGCGATTGCCGGGCTTCATTGGCTCCTTGTGGCGACTGTGACCTTTCAACTAATTTCATATGCACGGTCAGTGTGGAAACATCCTTCATGGACGCAGTTGATTTCGGGTCTGAAGTAGTCCCCGAGGCATACTCATAGGTCTCTGGCACTCTGTAGCACGGTGTCGTCGACTTACGGAAGACCGGAAGCCGTCAAAACAAAAAGCATCATTGAATATGGAGAATTTGGAGCATTCCAGTCATTAGCAGAGGTACTTGCCAGAGTGAAACTTCTTTCAACACAGTAGATTCATGGTCTTGCTCCGTTGAGGCTCCTTCTTTTTGAAAGTTCGGAGCATCACCCAAGTGTAAGACGATATGGCTCGTTAGACAAATTCAAAATTAACGTTTCGTTTCTGAGTGATAGGCTAATATCGGGAGATAAGGCGCATATGTAAGCGCTGTTTCGACTTAATTAAAAGCCTGAGCGTGCTGACGACAAATTTTAATCGAGCAGAAAGATTGCAAAGACTGATTTTTATTAAAATAAACGCATACGAAGAGCGAACACGCAGAAGTCCATGAAAAATCAGCGGGAAGTTGTAAACGTTGAGCACTGACATGTTGCAATGCTGCAATTTCCGCAGCACATTTGCCGGAACCTCTGTTACTGGGAATGAATCTCCCAGGTTTCATCAACTTTAGCCACTGGAAATTCCGCCTCCTGAAGGTCAGCCAATTTTCGAAGACAGGATTTCGGTGTTTGTACAGCCTGCGATCTCTCGGAAACCCTGGGCGCCTTTTGTTTTACTCGGCGGGGCAAGAGGCTCTTGGATTTGCGTCTAAAATGCGAATGAATGGGAAAAGGTGATTTGAAGGAGAAAATAGGGATTTTAAAGGCACTCCTTGCCGACCGTCGCTAGCGACGTGGGCCACCACCGCCGTCCGGAGAGAGAGTTGAGATGATTTGCGGGTGAAGTTGTTTGTAGTGGAGCGAACTTACGCCGCATCTATCTCACTCCCTACTCTTGTATCTGATATTTTACCAAAGTAAAGCAGATCCATGGAGACTGAAGGGATGATAGAGTGCGGTGCCGGTCACAACTAAACGGCTCGTCTACTATCTGAAATTAACTTCACACGAGCCGGGCTTAAAGGAGGAAGAGGAGAGGGGGTGAGGCGAACCCCCACCATAAGAAGCGCCGCTTTAGAGGTCACATCAAGATGGAATCGCTCGAGTCGGACGTGGACTGCTGTGCAGGATCGAGCTAGGCCGTCATTTGGTAATCTGTCAAGACGTTTGTGCGTCTTCCTAGATAAGATGCGTGTCTGATCGATTATTTTAATGAAAGGTGGCGAGCCAATGTTGCTTTCGATAACTTCTCGTCAGGCCAGTACAGGGGAACAGTGAGTGAAAAAAATCGATAAGAGTTAGTTGTTTAAAATACAGGCTAGGCAAGAGCGGAAGGACGCAGAAAGTTATATATGGTTAGTCAACCTTTGAGCACGGTAAGCGCGGAGCCTGAAATAGGTTCTTCTGAGCGCATAGGGTCGGTTTTCGTAACCTGATGGCGATCGCTTCTGCTATTTCTAACAGGCGCTGGCCCAGTAGCCTGGATATCTCGAGGGGACCTTATAAATCACACGAAATACTTCAGCGGGGTCCACACTATGCCCTGAATCCACTGCATGTGCAAGGATGGGGCTGTATATTATCCTAGTTTTTCCTTTTGCCAGCCATGCGGGAAGGTACTCTCGTATTCTTTTGGAAAGACGCCAACTCGTACGACCAATATAACCTGATCCACACGAGCAAGTGAATGAGTAGATGCACATTGAGGTGGTCTGAGGTGGTAGCCTATCCTTGCCTTATCCGCGTAAACTAGGGTTAGTAGAGAATGGCATGCGAACCCGTGCTGATGGGAAGGTTCTCGAGACAGCTTGATCAAGGCATCTTCTTAGGAGCTCACTCGCAGCATCTCCTTGGAAAGGAACTTTGAAGAACAACGTTTTCTCTTCGGCAGTCTGTGTGATGGGTTTTGCGGGTCGTTCGGCAATGTTCTTTGCAATGAACCTGTCAGGATACTCGTTTTCGCGAGGCAAGTCCTGGGTATTTCTAAGTTCCTCCTCGATACTATCTGTTGAACAAATTTTTCTAGTTCTCTAGGCCAAATACTTGAATAGATTTCGTTTTCGTTGGCGGGGTACGAAACTAGCGAAGTTCGCGTATTGTCCAGACCAGGCTTTCTTCCGATAGACGCTCCTTCGGATGCTACCGTCAGATCTCCTGTTTACAATGACATCTAAGGAAGGAAGCGAACCGGCCGATTCCATCTCCAACATGAAGTTGATTTTAGGAAACTTAAAATTTGGATCAACCCCGCATTCTCCTCGGTCTTCCATGATTCAACAGCCTGTCCGAGTAAAGTCGAACTGTAACAACATTCGAAGCAGTGGTTATCATGGTGTCTGTTTACTTCATACCACGAAAATGTGAAGCAACAACTAAAAAATACATGGGAATTTAATCAGCAGCACTTTCTAACTATCACGATGCGGATGGAAGGGTTACCGACTGGCGAAATAACTTTGTTCTGCCCATAACTGGGAGTCCGACCGCAGTGGCACTTTCTTACTATGGCCCTTGAGGCATACCTTACTTATGTATGATCGAAGTTTGGGCGTGGCACGCGTTGGGTCCCGGCTTCACGTCAAGTCAATCACTGCGCTCAATCTCAACAACAGTCGAGCGACGGCCTCGGACAGGCTGCTGATGTGTTGTAGAGGAGGGGGTGAGAGAGGGAGAGAGCGAGAGAAAGAAGGATAGGGGGTGAGGTCAATTCTGCCCTTGATCTCCTCACCGTAGGATCCGAAAGCGTTCGGCTTTCCATCACCGCCACCTCCTTCTCCTTTTACTCCCGTGTTGCTTGAAGTTAGTTTCAAATCGTGCACATACTGTTTACCTTTGTCCGTCATCATACACAAACACATCTCCAATCGTCTTGAATTGGTCTAACATTGGTAAAACAGTAGGCCTGGGGGTAGAGGTGAGGTAGGCACTGGGCAAGTTCGCTCCACACGCGTAGTGGTACTTATGCTGGCGGCAGCTGGTGGCAGCTTTCGTCGCTCCCGAAGGTCGAACTATCGTATGAAGTCCACAACTTATGATAACCTACAGTAGGTGGACTAACTCATGAAATGTCAATCGAATTTCCGAAATGCGTTTTTGTTTCGAAAAGATTAATTAAGTAGGTTTAAAAAACTAGTCAGCCAGCAACACAATTCTATAGTTATTCACATAACTCAGGACGCCGGCTGCATGCAAAAACCACACTCTGTAAAAATGACTACTTAAGTAGCATGACTTTTTCCCAAGGATTTTCGATGCCCCTAGAAGTCCAATTATATTTCATGGAAAACATGCATAAAAATATTCATTCTTTTACTCATTCGGTAGAAAACTACGTCTTCTCCCAACCTTATACTCGAAGGAATTGTATAATTCGGTTTTCAAAAACTTTTCCTAATTCTGAACCCGCTCTACCGTTACACTTGGATTCAGGGTTTCCAGACTACAAGCCGTATATTTTTCGTGTACGGAGAACCACAAATTTCTCTACGGCAGTAAAAAGGAACCATATAGGGTTCATAAAATTTACCAGTGGATTTGATGCATATTGTTAACTTTACCAGCCACATTGGTAAATACAGAGACATGACGTTTTATGAACGGCCATCTCACGGTATTGAAAATTCTCACAATTAGGAACTTTTTTTCAAACCAAATTATCTTCCTCCGTCGAGCGTTAAATTAGAAGAAGACGTAAATGTCTACCGAATGAGTAAAAAATGAATATTTTGTGCATGTTTTCCATGAAATATTATTGGACTTCTAGGGGCATCGAAAATGGGAAAAATTCATGCTACTTAATTAGTCATTTTTTACAGTGTGTAGTTTTTGCATACAGCCGGAAGGAAGTTCTTTCGAAAGCCGGCATCCTGAGGTATCTGAATTGTTATAGAATTGTGCTGCAGGCTGACTAGTTTTACAACCCTGCTTAATTGATCTTTTCGAAACGAAAACGCATTTCGAAATTTCGGTTGACATTTCATGAGTTAGCCCACCTACTGTATGTCACTTTTTACAAGATCTACTCTTATACAACTAGTTCCAAGGCAGAACGAGGGTCTAAATGGCTTGACATTCTAAGAAAATACCTACCTTTCGAGACTTTGTCTCCGACGGCCAATTTTTGGAGTACACGTTTCTCAAATTAAGTAAATCAAGCCCTAAATTAAAGTGTCCATTTGGGGGATTGACAAGAAATTTAGTGATCACTGGGACCTAAAGCTCATAAGTTCCCCCTCATATAACCGTTGAGGTACCGTTGGCCGGCGGTTGTTGCCGATATTCGGCGCTTCCAGTCTCTTCGCGCCACGAAAGTTTGCATCTGATCTTCCTATTAAAGTCAAACAGGGTGCCGGCAACATGGGGCGGACTTTCTTGACCCTACCTCAGGGGTAACGCCGAGAGTTTAGTCTCTGACTTTGGCCGACAGTTATAATGACACTGCTATGACTCTGAACGTTTTATTTCGATCTAACATTGTCGCCTGAGGCCTCAACATTTCTCAAGAATCACCCATGTCTATAAACGACAAGCATATAATAGTGAAGAAAATGACATAATCTTCGTCGGAGAAATTGGGAGATCACTCCGAATGCGAATTGCCGAGCACGCAGCAGCAGTGAGGCAGGGAGACGCTATCTCTCTGGTGGCGGCTCATTAGACGGGATCCGGCCATATTTTCAAATTTCAAAAGGCCAAAATCCTCGCAAGGAGTGACAACCGCATGAGCCGCGATCTGCTCGAATCATGGTTTTCAGGCCCGAAATCCATCAACAAGCGCAATGACCTCCCGTCACCATATTCCGGGGTGAGATTTTCCCTGGGCAGGGCAATCAGTCACGCGGGGAGGGTGCGGGCGAGCAACTATCCCAATGACAGTGAGCCAATCCGCCGAACAATCGTCACATCAGCATCCAACATGGGTGGCGAAATCATGGCAATTAATGACTCAGACGCGGACTGACAAGCCACTATCGCATCAATTACGACCCCGGCGATGAATGTGAGAGCTGTTACTTACAGCACGCATATGGTCCCACGACGGCCACGTGTTATAAAGACTGCACTCCTTGTGCCACCATTACCCTTATCTGTGGCTGTCTCTGATTATGGGTTCGAGTGGGAATCCGAAAAGTCAGGCCAATAGATTTCTTGTTCCAGTGATCGCATCTTCGTCCTTTGAACTGCTACCTGTAACTCACCCGTTCGATTCTATCAGAATCCTCGTGCTGCAGCGCTTGATGTCACACACCTGTTGTTTACCTGCATTCACAGCCTTGTTCCTCTGTCAAGCACACTGGCTCAATGGAGCGGTGCAAATAGATGTTTTAGTTTTGTCAGCGTTTTATTGAGATAAAATCAAATGAAGACCGTTTGCGACGCCAACCCCTACCGACCCCAGAGAGCACAGCTACTTGTCGTGATTCTGCCAGCACGAGTTACCATGCTGCGTCGAGTTCGCGCATCCCAGAACAAATGCCACATACGGAGACTGTTTGTGATGGCACACCTACGTGCAGGCTCCCGCCATGCCAGGCGCTCACACCCAGTTCCCGCATCAGACGGCTGATCGGCTCGGACAGTGGACTGGCGCATGGGAGAGAGAAAAAGATTGAGGTTGACACTGCGGGATCTATTCCTGCGGCATTTCAACACACTCCTCAGCACGAAAAATCTGACGCTAAAAGTCGTGGTTTGGAAGGCGACCAACTGACGGGATGAGTCATCCCTTGTCTCAGGCTGCGATCGCTCATTCTGAATGCGACCTATTTAGCAATCTCGCGCCGATGGCAACCGAGTAGAAGATTTCTTGTTTTATGTGAACACCTCTTCCATCGTGCACGGATCAGGTCAGGTCCGCTAGGCGTGGGCGATTCGTTAGTTAGAAGTCTAACGCCCAATGATCGCGAGTTCGAGCCCCAGGTGCTCCACGATTCGGGGCTGGGTATGACTGGCTGACAACGGCTAATAAGCCAAAAGTGGCCATTCCAGTCTCCCTTGTCCTTGTCGGTAATAACAGTTCGCCCTTATTTTTTGCCATCTCGTCTGTACGTAGATAGTACCGTTAAAACAAAGACCTGACCTTCCTGTCCAAAAGCTTCCGACATATAAATGAAATCCACCACAATTTTGATTTCCTTTGAATTATTTACCGAATCACTCTGCATACGAAGTTGTTTTTTTACTGGAAAATTTTGTTAACAACAGTTCAATGGGCACTTCCTGGCAGCTAACATGCGTTTTCATGAATGCCATTTTACCCTTTTGAAGAGTTTACATTATTTGACCAATAGGAGTTACCTTGGTTCGTATTTGGTCTTCTCCCTGACCGGTCTGCGTCTGCCGGTGATGGCGTACACTGCGACGTCGTCGAACTTCACCAGTCTGGGAAACCTCGCTAAAATGGTCTCACGGTAGAAGGGTTCGTATGCCAGGGGGTTCCCAGCAAAGTTCAATTCCTCCACAAAATGCAGGGCGTGAAACTCGCTCAGAAGCTCCTACAGCAACGAGTGACGTGGTAAAAGGAGTTGGACAAGCATTTGCACAAATAATCTTCGAAAAAAACCCAGTGCTTTTCATGTGATTGAAAAGTCAAAAAAGACCATGTGATCACCGCGCCGGTATAGTTCTCTTAGGAATGTGCAACCGGCTCACGAATACCTGAGCTTAAAAGAGGGCCGTTCGGAGATTCGACGGGGTTGTCACAAGTCGCCACCCGTAACCTGTAGGAGGACTATGAGTTCGGCTTCGCAACCATACGAATAAAGGCGAGAACCACTGAAGGGCTAGGTTTTGATGACAGTGCGACCATCGTGAACGATGATATCCACCATGCGTCCCGCAGCATTGTGGGAGCAGGGACGGTGACTTTCGCCTGAATTAGTTTATAATGATACTAGACCTGAGTTGCATTTACCGCACTCTCCCTTCCTCCACCTTCCTGGGTCCGACATGAAGACGTAATCAAGAGGACCGGAGGCCGGATGGGACGCATTGGCCAGGTCTCCGATACCAACTTCACAAACAGGTGCGCTGACATTAATCACTTTCAGTTTATTAAGTGAAATATAGGCGAGGATCTTTGACTTCCTTATTGGTAACAAGTCGTCGGAGAAAGACATTGCTAAGTGGGAAGGTGAGAACAAGATTTTGTTCATAATCGCGGACAGCTGACAGCTAGTCGAAAAAACGTAATCAATAACTGTTACTTACAAATTACAAGTAGTATAAACACGTATAAGTTGGTACCGGGTTATGTGAGCGGATGTGAGACGTGTAATTAAGAAGCTTAAAACGCGTCAAGTCCACACTTAAAGGAGTTCACACAGGAGGAGCTTACAGCATCGGTAGGCAGGGCATTCCACGTTGCAACCACTTTATTACTTAAAAAGAACTTTCGTCCATTGATCCTTGCTCTCCCTACACGCAGTTTTAGGGGATGACCGCGCAAAGTGGGCGGGTGAGCTTGAGTGAAATAATCAGTGGGATCTAAACAACAGTCTGGGCCGCCGAGAATGCGAAATGTTAATATGAGGTCACCGCGTAAGTGTCTGTAGGGAAGGGGAAACAGGTTGAGAGTCGACAGTCTGGTTTCATAGAATAGCGCTCCCAGACCTTGTGTCATTTTGGTCGCCCGTCTCTGGACCTTCTCCAAGACGGTACAGTCCTTGGCAGTCCAAGATCTCCACGCCTGTACGGCGTATTCTAGATGAGGCCGCACGTAGGTGCCAAATATTTAGGAAAAGCAGTCAGGGTCAAATCCCATAAAGGCTCGCTTAATGGAGTTGCAATGTAGCCATAGCCGATTTGGCCGCCTTCGCGCAGTACAGTGTTGGTTTGAGTGAAAATGTAATCCATACACCCAAGTCCTTCGGACTGTCAACCTGTTGCAGTGGTGTGCTGTGAAGAAAGTAAGTCCTGAGGCTGAAGGCTCTGAAGCTGCCAAGTTGATGGAAGTTGCACTTGCGTACATCAAAGGACATAAGCCAGCGCTTCGACCAGTCTTCGAGTCTGTTCAAGTTTGTTTGCAGGTGGTCTGCGTCTGCCACATTGTAAATAACTTTCCACAATTTAATGTCGTCGGCAAACAGGATGGCATCACAGTCTAGGAACTTGACGCAGTCATTTATGAAAACGAGGAATAACGTGAGGCCTAGGACTGAGCCCTGTGGGACGCCACTCACCGCGCTTACATATGAGAACTGTTGACGCCGGACCTTCACCCTTTCGGACCGTCCAGTCAAAAAGCTCTGGATCCGTACAAGAGGGCGCCCACGAATTCCAGCGTTGCGCAGTTTTTGCAAGTGACGTTGGTGAGGAGCGTTATCAAAGGCCTTTTTGAAGTCGATGTAGATGGCGTGCATCACATTGCCTTCATCGCATGCTTTGGTCCAGCGTTCGAGCGTAAAGAGCAGATTCGTGAGACAGGACTTACCACCTCGAAAGCCGTGTTGGGCATCGGAAAGGAGGTGGTGCTGCTCGAGGAACTGCATCAAGGCCTTCTTAATGATCTTCTCCATGATTTTACAACAGATGGAGGTAAGACTCACTGGCCTGTAGTCATTTGCAGACGCACGACTTTCACCCTTAAAATGTGGAGTGATGGTAACGGACTTCCAATCAGAGGGCAGACATTCAGTAAAAAATGATGTTTGGAAGATCAAGGCTAACGTCTTGGACACTTCGGGAGCTAGCTCCTTCAGCAGCTTGGCCGGCATTGCATCAAGGCCTGGGGAGGCCGATTTTTCCAGGTTTATTAACGCTTTCTGGACGATTGGTTCGGCGAAGAAGACTGCTGCGAGGGTAGGCGTTTCCTCGTCTTCACAAGTGAGTGAGAAAAAATCAGCTTCACTTGTCACGATGGACCGGATAACTGAGAGAGATGTTCAGCCTTATCCTTGTCATCTGAGATATCTGTTCCCTCGGCCGTTCGAAGCAATGGAATGGGATATTTGTTCCGTGTGCTCTGTCTTATGTAGCCGTAAAGGACTTTGGGATTAACCATGGCACGGTTCAAAAGATCCTTTTTAAAGGCTTTCCTATCTCTGGCGATGAGAATTTTGATCCGATTCCTCTGTAACTTATAAATGCTTAGGGATTACTGCGTCCGGTCAATCAGGGACCTTTTCTATAGCTTCCTCTTCTTGTTCACTTCATTCTTTAAAGACGGAGTCAGCCAGCGGGGTCTATTTGTTAGTCTTCTGCGCATTATTGGACAGTGGTCGGAGATGAGGCTGTGGACTATCTCTTTGAACCGACGCCAAACCTCTTCGATATCGCCGGAGAGAGTGGATGCCCAGTCGACAGGACGAAGATCCTTTTTAATCTGTTCAAAACGAGGAGTCAAATAGTGGGTCGGGAATCGAGCGGTTTGCAGGCAAGGAGAATAAGATGTATTTCCACATGAGAACTACATGGTCACTCTGACTCAACGGGGGAAGCAATTTACATCGTCGATGTTGTCAGACGACTTGGTGGACACAAGATGAAACAGTTCATTTGTTGGCCCTCACAAACTCTCGTTGGAAACATTACGTGTTGGGTGAGAAGCAGATTGTCGAACGTACGCAAGAGCTGATGGTCAAATGCTGCTTCAGAGTAGTCGGCTGAAGCCGAGCTCCAATCGATGTGAGGTGCATTAAAATCCCCACCGATGAGAGTATTCGGCCGCGTTGAAACTAATCTAAGCTCATCCAGCAGTTGGGCAGCAGCGTCAGGGTCATTTCTCGGGCGCGATATACTGTCAAGACATCAAGGCTTTGAGAGCCAGGTGCCTTTGTGGTCAGCCATAATGCTTCCGTACTACAAATCAATGTGTCAGTTTTTTCGAAAACGTACAAGCCATTCTTAACAAGTGTTACCGTGCCTCCACCTATTCTGTTTTCTCTGTCTTTGCGGAACAGTTGAAATCCAGGAAGCATGGCCCCCCTATCATCAGCCTGTTCGGACAACTATGTTTCTGTTATTGAGATAACGTCTGGGTGGAGATCGTAGATAGGGATACGGAGTTCATTCAAGTTTGAAAGTATACTATGCGCGTTGGTATACATGAATATGAGTTTCGAGTTCCTGCGAGATTTATTTTCAACGCCGACACAGGCCACTGGGATATCTGTGCGGTCATTCGGGTCGGCTTGATCTAGAGGTGAGCAGAGTGTCGTTTTACTATCCGGTCTTTGTAGATTGTCAATTTTTTTCTCCGTTGGCTTGCCGTGTTCTCAATTCTGGGACAAGTTCGCTGCGTTTCATTCTCTAGTCAGGTAAGAAGTCCGATTGAAAAAATATTCCTTTTTGGGAATACTTCAGTCGAAAACGCCTGGAAAGGATTAGTTCGCCTGCTCATTGCTACCTAGGACGATTTTTAGGGGTCGTTGTGGCGTCTGTGAAGCGGCGTTTATACGGCTACTAAGACGAAACGCCTTTGGGACTGTGATATTTTCCGTTGGTTGAAGCATTTCATTTAGAAGTTTCTGGAATTGCTCTAAGTCAGCAGCAACTCGTTCCCTGGCGGAGGACTCGGGGAGGCCCTGAATTATGATGCAGTGGTCCTTTTTAAGCATTCCTCTCATTTCTTCGGTTTGGGCGTCCTACGGCCTCGTCGAAGTGGACTGGCGAAAAGGGGGGGCTGCCATATTGGTATTTTTGTCCCCGTGAATTTCGTCTGCGAACCTTGTTGAGGTATCGTGAATAGTTACGCACTGTGGTTGACCAACAATGCCTCCCATTAGAGGGCTCTGTGGACAACTTGACCCCCACGAATTAGAGGCTTCCTCAGGTCGGTTCTCAACTCTGTTATAAACAACTGTTATCAAGCATTACGTTCACGCGGCCCAATGTCGCACAACCCAGTTTTCTACATAGGAGGCAAACAGTCACCACACAATGAGACCGACAGTTTGACCGTCGTTGCCGACGATGTCCACCGTATTTTCTACAGCAGAGTGACAACAGGCACGGTGACTTGTTGCGGGCGAATTAGTTCTTAGTGATGTTAGACTTGCACTGGGCCTGCCACACTCTCCCCTCGTGCTCCTGGTCTCGGAGTCATAAAACAGTCAAGAAGACCGGAGGCGATAGAGGGCACAGTGGGGACTGTCACGGAGAAAACATACATCTAGGCGTGTCCCCACACACCCTCTGGTCCTCAATGCACGCTGACGAGAAAAGGGGACGGCTCGAATCCAAATTGGGCGTGCCGCCGCACCAAGAATGTTAGCATACGTGATGGGTGACCATTCCCAATGATACCATTCGAACCTCCCCCCCCCTGTAGCCCCTGTCTTGATCCAGCGCATCAATTGCCTGACCCGAATGCTCAGGTTAATGCAGTCGCCGTCCTGGCGATGGCATGCATTTTATTTCCTTAACAGAAACCTGGGACTTGTATACTCACCTCTACTTTTAGACATATACAGGGGATGGCATTACTCATGAAATATAAGAAAAAAATCTGCAATCTGCTTTCGATTGGAAAGGATTACTTAGTTCGGGTGCAGCACAATCCAAAGATATTTCAGTCAAGCCA
>CACRXP010000433.1:45752-91646 GCA_902702965.1 Spirometra erinaceieuropaei | reverse complement strand
GACAACAGAACACCACAGCAGAGCACGCTAGCTAGGCGGGTTGAGCAGGTGTGTCGTTTTCCGTCACATTCAAACAAGCAATGCGGTCAAAGAAAAAGGGACCAAGTTGTCAAAGGTCAATTAGTCAGGTACCTCACCACAGGTGAACGTCCCTTCCCACGACATGCCGTTGGAAGTAAATCTCAAATGACCCACAGGAGCCGGGTCCAAACATCGGGCGAGCAAACGGTATCACTGGTTGACGATCACGGCGGCGTCCGCCGTCTTTGTGCGTAGTGCCTACAAATTATTCATTGCTCATGGCATTTGGGTGCAGATAAGTGGTTAACTTGAAGAAGGAGACACGATCGCCGGGACAAGAGCTTTATTAGCCTGACGTTTCGGATTCCTACTCGAATCCATCATCAGAGACAAAAGAGCAGAAACGGGTTAACTTTCAAGCGTGTGCGAACGAAAACATGGTCGGACGCATGGGCGTTACCAGGTTCGGAATCACGCATCGATCTGATGTTGTGACCCAACTGCGAAACCCCGAATCAATTAGAACGTACTCAATCTGACTGGCCGTGTGTTTGAATACCTTGGCTTTTGGTCGAATACCAGGTCAGCAGATGTTTGCAGCTGTGCGGGCAGCATGTGTCGGTAAGAAACAGTCAGTTCTGATACACGAAATCCATAAAGAAGGAGGCATGATCGCTGGAAAAAGAGCTTCACAGCACTTTATAGAGTAGTCGGCGTGCTAGGTTTCAACCTTTCGTACCCTACTATCATCGACGCCGTTGGTCCGCGACTGCCACGTCCAGGCCCCGACAACAAACCGCAGATCACGACGAGGCACTCATTCAACTAAGTCCTGCAGCTGTGAGTCTCTTTACCGCGCTGTCCGGCAGCTGATTTTAGTGCGTACACAGAGACGACAATTATGTTAGTAAAGTGGTCCTCCGATCGCACGTAACCCACCCAGCGTACGGTTTGCTTGTTCCGAGGGGGCGATGGCCACACCGCGTCCACTGTTAGAGTCGCTTGGGCGGGTGTGATACAGGGTGAAGTGGGAGTTGACTTCCGTAATCTTTATTTCGCGAGCGCATTGAGTTGGGGAATTCTGACTTTGGACAGACGGCAGACATCCGCATTGTACAAATGAAGACGATGCGTCATCAGACGTTGGGTACCAGCGTCCAGAAACCATCGCACGTCCCAGGACCCAATGCCAAGTGTCTGTTCC
The DNA here is from genome assembly GCA_902702965.1 of Spirometra erinaceieuropaei. Classification (NCBI taxonomy): domain Eukaryota; kingdom Metazoa; phylum Platyhelminthes; class Cestoda; order Diphyllobothriidea; family Diphyllobothriidae; genus Spirometra; species Spirometra erinaceieuropaei. Next base: position 90,421 of record CACRXP010000433.1, on the reverse strand, counting down.
CCCGGTTGAGTAGTTATGCTCGCGTACTACTCGCCCGCAGCAATGGACAGGTTTGCGGTTCGCGTCGGTTCCTGCGGACGCCGTAGCCTGTATAGTGTATTTTTGGGATAATAGGAAGTGCCCTTGATGACCCTATCGAAAACAGTACATACAATATAAATACTAAGTGCACATCTTACTAAAACGTTGCCAGTAAGGTGTTTGTTTACGGAAAACGTTTTCACAATGCGGGACTGCGGGTGCGGCAGGCGGTCTTTTCAATGTACATATGAAATTTTATGTGTAATTATATACAATCAGCATAAGGTGCAATCATTTGCGTAGTTTGAAAGGGAAAATTTCATTAAACGTTAGGGATGTGTTACATAGGGATTAAATCAAGAAATGAACTTGATGGCTGGCCGCAGATAGTCCTGCAGTGAGAGTCGTCGTTTATCGCAGATCAAACGATCCAGCAGCCTTTTGAATACAGCCATTGTGTCAGATGTCACTATTTCACTTGGGAGTGAGTTCCACGGTCGAACAACACGATGGCTGAAGGAAAAATTCCGATGGTCTAGGCGTGTACGCTCCCGCTTGACTTTGTACGGATGACTGCGCAGGTGACTCATGGTCGTGAATTCAAAGAAGTCTTCAGATTTGAGCAAACATTCGTGCCCGTGGATAATTCGGAATGTCCATAACAGGTCACGCCTCACTCGTCTATAGGATAGGGGAAACAAGTTTAGCTGGGTCAGTCTTTCTGGGTATGACAGAGTCCTGAGACCGTCTACCAGTTTTGTGGCCCGTCGTTGAACCTGCTCTATGGTATCACTGTCTTTCTTCATCCACGGCATCCATGATGGCATTCCGTATTCCAAATGCGGTCTGACGAACGTGCCGAATATCTGTGAGAAGAGTTCGAGAGGAAATGTTTTGAAGGCACGCCTAATCCAGTGCATGATGCTGGTTGCCTTTTGGACGACTCTTTTGCAGTGCTGGGAGGGCAGCAAGTTTGAACATGTCCAGACACCTAGGTTTTTGTGCGTGTCCACTTCTTTTAGTGGAATCCCACTTATGGTGTACTGGTGTTTTGGGAAGCGCCTCCGACCAGATTCTAGTCGCAGGACTGCACATTTGGATACGTTAAACGCCAGAAGCCACTTGTTGGACCATGCAGCCAACTTATTAACATCTTCCTGTAGTTTCTGCGCATCGTCAACGCAGCTGACTGTTTTCCATGATGCCATCGCATCCAAGGTGGCATCATGGGCCGAGATACTGCAGTCTGACATTTTCACGAGGTTTCTTGGGGGATTTTGGGTACATGCACCTCCCCAACAGTCGCTCGTATTGTTTCAGGTTGTTTCTAGGCTCAAGAACCTAGCCACAAAGCAGCGATGGCAAGCAAACTCAGTTAGCGACGATTCACGGTCGCCATGTCACGGTGCCATCATCGGGCATTGCAGTCGCGCCCTGGTACCATTGATGCTGCTGGTCTGCGACGGCCCATTAACCGGATCCGAGAACCTGTTTATTGCACAGCTAACCTTCGCCACCCCTGGATGCTCCATGTAGCCACCAGCTATGCTAACAGGCAAACCGTCTCCCCGCTTAATCCCCAACTGGCCCCGCAAAAAAACATCTAGAAACGTTACTGTCGCCAACGTTAGTACAAGGATCCCCACCCCACACAGCTACGACACAGGTACAGTACTCGACTTATCACACGAACTGTTAACCGAAATGTTTGGAATGAATTTTCGATTAAAACTCACCGCATAGGCCGGTTTGTAGTGATTATCATGTAACATGATCCCAAGATATTTTAGTCACGCCAGGAGGCCGGCTTTTGAGTGGGCTCCGTTCCGGCCGACTTTAAAGACTCGGAGCAATCTGTAGAAAATTACTGCTTATGGAGCAAGAAAAGTTTTCCCACTAATTTTTCGATGCCCGTATGAATTTAATTATATTTTATGGAAAATGTGCACAAAATATTCTTTTTTCGCACCCATATGGCAGCGAATTACGTCTTCTTCAAATCTTTTCCTCAAAAGGAGGGCATCTTTCGGTTTAAAAAAGCCTTTTTTAAATTTCTATGCAATTTTGGGCCTAGCTAACAGCTGCGCTCAGGGTTAATGATATACATGGTGTATACTTTTCATGTAATGAAAATCATAGATTCCCCGTGCCATTAAGAAGATATCATCTGAGCCACGCAAAATTCTGCAAATATGGACCACATCGCATGCTTTATAAGCAGCACAAATAAACGGACGGACACGATATTGTATGAATGGAAATTTCACGACCCCAAAAAATCTCATAATTACAAGCTCTTCTAAACCGAATGCTACTCACATTTCGAGTGTACAACCTCCAAATGTAATTTTCCATCAAATGCGTGGGGGGGGGGGTAATAGTATGTTTGCGCATGCTTTCCGTAAAATATATTTGAATTTACACGGGCGCCGTAGAAAAATAGGAAATTTTCATACTGCCTTAGTGGCCATTTTTTTTACCGAGTGTCGGCAGCCGGAGAGAAGCTGATTCAAAAACCAGCATCCTGGTGTGGTTGAGAGATCTCGAAATTATGTTACACGATAGTTAGTAGTAAAGAAGTGACAATTTCTAAGTTGGAGTATCTACCAGAAAACAGACGGGGAACGCTGGGGGACCCACGGATGAGCCGAACCGTTTGCAGCTGCGCCATGCAGCGGCAGAATATCGGTGAAACACGCGTGTATGAGCTTTTGGCTAGTACCTGTGCTGTTAGTATGGTATCACCTTACGCTACAATATACTATTAGCTACCTGTCGGCAGTTAATGAATATTACGCGGTTATCCGCTGATACTGATGGACTTCGGTCCAAATATTCATACATAACAATCTCGGTCTGAGCCTATAGACCTTGAATAAACTTATCAACTCCAAATTTGAAATTAATATCGGAGGAAATTAAAAAACGACAATAGTTAATATCACAACTGCATCTGAGTAATTCTCGCCAATTCAAAAATGCACTTCAGGCATTTGGTTAACATTTAATGGGACATATCAGATACTGTAGATTACGGTCCGGCTGAGTGTGGACGTCGAAGCAGCCAACTCGGCCGAATCGGCGAGTCGGAGTGGTCTTCAGTCAACGATTCAGGAACCATTATCGATTCGAGAACAATGGGTTCGAATCCCGATACAGGGGGGGGGGGGATTCGAGAATGGGAATCCGTATCCAAATAAACAGAAATCACATAAATATGACGTCCAACCGGCACGACTGCAGAGAGCGCCCTGATGAGGACTCAGGTCGCTGCGGCCGGAGAATGGCTGGTCGTTGACGACAAACACGCCGGAAATTCCCACCCCAGTCTTTGTCGGCATTCCTTCTAAATAGCGAGAGACAGTAAACTATCTGTCCTTCTTAACGAATACGACTAGCGCCGATGATTTACCATTCAAAAACTGACAAAAAAGACGTTTATTTTGCATAAAATATCCGCCAAAATGCTCACAAAAGTGCATTATGATTGTAAAATGTTACACGACGGACCAAGGGCTAGGCAGACTAGAAGATGCGACAACGGGTCCACTTGATGAGCTTAGGAAACCGCAAACCGAGACGTTTCATGTTGGACAGGAAGAAGACCGGTACGGGGGCCACGGCATCCCGCGAGTGTCGCACAGGGTCGCGCTCAATAAAGCTGAAAAAGCCGGGCGGTGTTGGGCGCAGGGGATGTGAGCCCGGTCTCTCGCCTGCTTCCTCGTCGCCCTGCACACCGAAATGCAGTTTGTGAGAGTGCAAGTGCAGACCCAGGTAGCGCACTTTTGATTGGCGTATTTGAAGAGCCTCGAGGGTGCGGTTGGAGAGACGCTGAGGTGCCAGAAACCCAAAGTGGGAGTATTTGTGGTCTCCGAGCACTGGAGTTTCCAGAGCAGTGCTCAGGTGTACGCGAATCTGATGTCTGATACCTGTGCGGGTGGGGATAAGGAATGGGTTAGGTTACCTTGGTAGCACACACACACGCCCTGACCCCATATTTCCAGTAAAAAAATTAACTGTTGAGTCAACCGTAACGAGGATCATGTGGAAATCGGGGTTATGCGGGTCGGAACACTGGAAACAACTGGAAGGAAAATGCCGTACACTGCCCACACTGTCCTCGCACTTTCAGGCATCGCATGAGCCTATTCGGCCACATGCGCATCCACGACGACCTGCGGTAGACAACCGCCGGCCACACCACACATTCACTCACTCCCTACCTCCTCCACCACCACCATCACCCCACCAGAAATCAACACTCACACACCTCATGCACCCAACTGCCACCTCCCACGCAAGTGGGAAGTGTGCATCTCGACTCGGTCCCCATGCGGCTTCGGCTGCACGGGTGACTTGAGTCCGAGACTATCCCGACACGTCAAGCGTCGTGGATAGGAAGGTTGGTGATTGACGCCCGCTCTCGGTTCACGCAGTTCGTCGCGTTGTGTGTGTGTGTGTTGTGTGGAGTGGCGGACTTGTGGGCTGGGGACGGGCTGAAACAGCACCTTTCACGGCCCTCTCACGCAAGTGAGAGACACGCCGTTCAACCCCCGTTGTGTGAAATCCTGGTGTTTGTGTGTGTATGGGGGGCCAGGTCGTGCTGTGGCGCGCGCAGACATGGTCAGTCGACCATGTCAGCCACCGCGCCCATTCCCCACTCCAGTCTTCTGACCGGCTCGGACAGCGGCTGGGGTGTGGGGATGGGAAGGGAGAGTGAGGTCGACGACTCAGCGCACTTTCTCCTCACTATAAACAATCTGACGCGCTTGAAGCTATCACGGTGCGCTAAAAGCCGTGGCTTGGAAGGTTGCCAACTGACGGGGTACCTTGGACCTCCTCCTTCACTGGAGGCGGTCTGAGAGTCAGGCTGCAATGGCTCCTTTTTAATGTGGCCTTTATGGCATTCCCACCACAGTGTGGGATCCGAGCCAGGCGTTGGCGGCACGCCCAGGTGCGGCTTCGGCCGTGCCAGCCTCCAAAGCTCTGTTGTGTTGGTTGAAATCCTGGTTATTGCTGTGTGGACCAGGGGGTGTGGTGGAACGCCAAGGTGAGGATCCGTCCGAGCCATCCACCTGCGGCCTCCCTCGTCTCCGGTCTTCTTGACTCTGTCTTGACACCGGGTCCAGGCGAGGGAGGAGGAGAGAGTGTAGGTAGATGCTACGCAAGTCTACCGGCACTATAAACCCCTGCGTAAGTCACCGTCCCTGCTCCCATTGCTGCTGCAACTGTGGGGCACACGGTGGACATCATCGAAACCGATGGTCGAACTGTCATTTAGACACATCAAAATGGTCCCAGGAGAACGCTAAACTACCTCCACGTGCCATTGCAGTAGGCTCTGGCAACCGAAACTTAATTGTGTGCACCAACGAACGGGGCCGTGAATCTGTTAAAGCCGTAGGCGACAAACCTGGACGCGACTGCACAACACCTTATAGGGCTTGAAATCCCCCAAAAAAGGTTAAGCAGAATTTTGGGTTAGAATTAGCGTTACGATGACCTAACAGCAACCCTAACTATGCTCTAAATCCTGACCTTAGGCCGGTAGCTAACAGTTGCTGTTTCCCAGGCGTCAGCATGAGTGTCACTTATAATTACGTATTCCAGACTACTTCAATAAATTAAGTAGCAAATCAAACGATGTTTAACATTTCGTGAGGAAGCCAGTTTACCTGGCCAAGATTGTTTCGCGTTTCTATCTCCAGTTTCTATCTGGTATTAAATTCAGCGAAAGCTTGCTTTCGATAGCGATTGCAGATAATATGTGTTCTAGAAGTCAAGTACGATATGAGCCAGGACTCTGTCACATGAGCTGGGCGCACGTATGCGCTTTAGTCGCCTAGGCAAAGGCCTGCCTGCCAATCAGATTGTTAACCCCGACCAGATGGATCACGTGGATCGATATGGCGGCAGCCCATGCACTTAGCGTAACAACAGGATTTGCTTGGTGTGGCGAAGTAGAGAAGGGCGACATTCCACACACGCCCCCAACTAGCATGGACGCGTGAGCCCAATTTTGACTGGGTGGCCACATAACAGCGGGAGGATAGGCCCGGTGTCCGCGCGCGCACGCACGCAAGAGCCAATCATAGGAGGGACACGCTCTACCAATCAAAGGGACAGCCCGACATTGCTATGCGATAGCAAAACGAAAAACCGTCCGCTGGAGTCGTCTCTTCGACAATTTTCGCTGAACAATTGCACGCCCCCTCGACTTCGTTTTGACAGAAGACGCACGTGCTTACTGAGGGGAACCATTCTAACTGGCAGTGTGTGTAACTTACGGATTTAGTCTTGGCGACGACTGGAACGCAAAAAATAAAAAAACACCATCCTTTGCTATCGCATGAAAGTATGGCGAAAGTGTGACATTTATAAAGTTTACTCACACTAAGCGTGCAGCAAACAGTTCAGAAGCGTGCTCGGATGGTCAGACACAGCAATTATTGGACTAACATTCGACTGGAAAAACAGATTTACACTAGTTTTTCTAATGGTTGATTTTGGCATATTCGAATAACCCATATGATCCGGTTGTGAAACAGTCGGCGATCTCGATGAGATTCGAACCCACGACAGGAAGGAAAAGGTTTGAGTACAGTCAACGTTCTAACCACCATGTGGGCTACGAGGCCCCATCGGGAGCCGTCACAGACTGCGGCTTTTGAAGAATTCGTTGAATCAGGTGCCAGGCGCAGTGTGACAGGCAAAGACAACTGCTGGAATACCTTGAGGTGCATTATGCTTAAATAGGTGTCCTGGCAGATCTTTAATAGTTCATTTTGACCAAACTGTGAATAAACACACGACTCCCGGTGGGGCCTCGTAGCTCCGGCGGCTAGAACGTCCGCTGTGCTCAAGGCCTCCCCTTGCCTGTCGTGGGTTCGAATCCCAACGCGGGTCGCCGAGGTCTTCACAGATGGGTCCAAATAAATTATAAGTAAAAAAGAAGCGGGGTCGAGGGCCGGAACATTTTGTTTATTGCACTGAGCTTTCGAACTCGTGCAGGAGTCCATCGTCAGAGGGACTAATAGCAACAGTTATAGGGCGTGCAAGCCAATCATCGGCCGACGGCGCAAGACTGGAGATGACTGCGTAGGGCTCTATACACCGGCGCCAGATCGATAAGTCGATCGACTGAGTTCTCGTCCAAGGCCCAAACTTCGATCAATTCTCGGCCTGTTTTGTTTCGGACGCGGGCGACTATTTTGGTGGCTGCGAGATTAAACTCCTGACCCGTTTCGTAGATATGGGCGGTCTCGTCGCACAGCCAAGCTTATATTTGTGTATACGCGATCCGAGCATGCGTCCAGTATGGCCTGTGCAGTTACAAGGACAATTTTGACATGGAATGCGATACACTACTCCCGACTGCTCCTCAGGCCTTAACTGGTTTTTAGTTTACATGATCCTGCTACGCATGATGGCTTTGGGGCGGAGTGCAATTCCAGCACTTAACTTCGCAGCAATGTGCTCGGTTGCTTCTGAAACGTCCTAGGTGTATGGCAGAGTATGTCATATCGCGGGTGGCGCATACACCTGGAACTCGAACTTTCCGAGTTTGAATGGCAAAGCTGCCTTAACGCTCTAGCCACATGAGCTACGAGACTCCACCGGGAGCCGCAAATTTAAATCAAGCAGCTTACGGCATCAGAATTTGTGGGTTCCATGCGTTGCAGTAGGCTGAGCGGGTTGTTTGACCTAAACATGATTAAACTCGGGGCTCCCAGTGGGGCCTTATAGCTCAGGTGGCAAGAACGTTGGCTGTACGCAAGCCTTGGCATTGCTGTGATTGGCTCGACCCCACCCAGGGTGACCGAGTCAAATGAATTTATTCTTCTGTTTTCCTCAGAGAAAAGACGCGTTGGTCCACGTCAAGGCAAAAGGCAGTTTTGTGAGATAAAGCTTACCTGTGAACGTTGTACACTGAAGCAGGGCAGCATCATTCCGACGATCGAGAAGTTGGTAGTGTGTAACAGCATTTGTGCCTGCAGGCGCAGACTTTGAAGCAGCCTCCGGGACATCAGTGGGCTCGTCCTCCTGGGTCTTGGGTGGTCGCTTTGCCACCATCTGAAAAGAGCAGCCTTCAGTTACATAGCAGGCAGAACATTTTCATCCTGACAAGGCCAAATGAAACCACCGTCCTACGTCCCAGAGATCTACAGTCAGTAACTGATCTCATGGAATGTTAGCCAAAATTTTGCAATGCATTTTCGATTCGGAAGGATTATCTAGGTGGGGTTGTGCTACCGATTGTCACGCGGTATGATGCTATCATATTTCGGGTTCGTCAGGATGAAATGCACCTTTTTTCGACCTGTAAAAGCTGCACTTGGCAAAAATGACTACCTAAGTAGCAAGCAATTTTTCACGTTGATTTTCCGTGTCTTTATAAATGCAGATATACTTTACAGGAAAGTGCACAAAAATATACTTTCTTGTACGCATTTGGTAGCAAATTATGCGTTCTTTAAATTTTGTACTCGAAAAAAGAGTAACTTTGGGTTTTAAAAAGTTTCTAATTGGGGCATTTTTCACGACCGTGCAATGACCATTCATACAGCATCGTGCATATTCGTTCATTAGCGCTCCTCGTGAATCTTACAACATAGCCTGCATCCGTTGCAAAATTTTATGAGCTCTACATAGTACCTTCTTAAAGGCATCGCAAAATATGTGATTTTTCTTAGGCGGAAAGTACAAGCCTTGCAAAGTGAAGTAGCAAAGCCTAAAGTAACGGCTGATCTGACTTGACATTATTCGGGAATTCGTAAACTTTTTGAAAACCCAAACATACCCTTTGTTCGAGTACAAAATGTAGAGACGACATGAACTGCTACCAAATGAGCAAAAGGGGGCATATTTTTGTGCATTTATAAGTGCATCAAATTAGTGTGGAAAATGCGCACTATTTAGGCGGTCGCTTTTGCAGGTCGAAAAAAGGTGCATACAAAAGCCGACATCCTACGAAGTTCGAAATATTATGGGATTATGCCGCAGATAATCGATCCCACAACCCCACCTAGGAAATCCTTCCTAGTCGAAAACGCGTTTCAGAACTTCGGATCACATCTCATGAGATCGGTCACTGACTGTATGCTCGCAGTGCAGAACCTCCTTTCAATCGCAATTTGAAGTGACCTTGACCTCTCTTTCTCTCTGGGTCCACGCTGCCTGCTCTGGAAGGTCATCTGCTAAAAAGAAAAGGCCATAAGAATTCGCAACTGTTTTATCGACGCATCGGCCTGACAGATCGATGTTTACGCCCTCTCCAGGCGGATGCTTTCAAACGTCCAGAGCCCGCTTTATCAGAGCAGGCGATGTGATAAAACCGCAGTCAAAATGGACTCCCACGTATTAAAGTGACCTTGAATGCAGTCCGCGGGTACACTGGGTTGTCAGCACTGCAGTTTTGGTCCGTCAGCTCACCTTATTGACGATCCTATTCTGACAGAATATGGCAGTGTACGTCTAAGTCAGGAATAAGTGACTTAGACGACAGAATTACGACTTAAGGTTTTGACTTAGAATAGAAAAAAGACAGACACTGTGGCCGGGATTGACAGGGCTTATCAGAAATGCCAGGGTTGCTTCATCTGCGACCTTCCAGCGAATCACCATGTAGAGTTCCTCCGGTTGCCTTCAAGATTGTAAAATAAGCTATCTCTTGGCAATTTTAACGGATCGTTGAAACAATCTGCAGAAAGGCATTTGTCACAGGCGCGTTTTTTCTTAAGGGAAGGATGAAAATACAAAGAAATACACAAAGGGTTAGATGGAAAGTGCTCTCACGGTGAGCTGCATCATGCAGCATCCGAAATAGGTTTTTTTATTTTTCGGGAATCACTGACAAATATTTTGCCCGACTTCGAAAACTTTTCGTAAAATTACAAAGAGTAATTAGTCATTTTGGATTTCAAAACTCAAACGGGATGATGTACTGCGGATGATTCAATAAAACTATCACCCTATCGCCCTACTCAGTAAAATCCTCAAAAAAGTATTTGGTGAGCACTGAAAAGGTATGAGGTTTACAGTATAATACATGGAAAGTGGCAAAATGTTGAGTTATGTTCTTGCATGCTTCAAAAAGGATCATTTGGGGCCTTAAATAATGGCCAAACGGCAAATGGGCTTAATGCAATTTCTGGGCAGTACCGTGCCGGCTTTCAACTGCAAAACCTCTTGTCAATCGCAATTTAAAGCAATCAAATGGCTAAGTAGTGCATCCCTCACAGAGTGCTTTTCGCTGATTGGATGCTCTTAATAAATCGCATCTTCCTGAAAATCTCTGCAGAAGGATTACTTGTTATACGCGGTTTCGGATTCTTTTCGCACGCGCAAACAAAATCAGTCATGGAAATCCCTAATTTTTAGCATTTCTGGAAAACTTGCGTGATATGTAAATTTTCTTCTGCATTCATGGGCGACATTCCAGACATGCAACAGGCGCCAAATTTCCACAAGTCACAAAAGGCCATATCAGGGTTAAATACAGTCAGTGACCGATCTCATAAGATGTGAGCCGAAGTTCTGAAACGCGTTTTCGACTAGGAAGGATTACCTAGGTTGGGCTGTGGTATCGCTTATCTGCAGCATAATCCCATAATATTTCGAACTTCGTAGGATGTCGGCTTTTGTGTGCACCTTTTTTCGACCTGCAAAAGCCGCACTCAGAAAAGGCGGCCGCCTAAGTAGTGTGCATTTCCCACACTAATTTTTGATGCCCGCATTTGGTTATAAGCCACGGAAAGGATATTTATGACAGTACGTTCACAACACATTAATCGCCTTGGACTACACTGGCTTAGCCGATGATATCTGGCTATCTTACCCCAAAAACTATACATTCGAGGAAGTGTGGTCGCCTTACTTATTCATTTGGTGGAAGAGTACACCACAAAGCTGAAAGAAAAAGAAAACATGTCAACCTTATACGGAAAAACGGAAAAGAATGAGAAACGATTACAGAGCGATCATCACTGAACGACCTTCGACCATAGTCCGCGAAGACTTAGCCGTTGATTCCCATCGTTGCAGTCATCCTGCGGCATTGATTCTGTGTGCGCTTTGCTTTACCGGCCAGTGACGTACAGTAGGTGTGCTAAATCATGAAATGTTAACTGGAATTCTGAAATGCGTTCTCGCTTCAAAAAGATTACTTAAGTAGGGTTGTAAAATTAGACATCTGCAGCATAAATCTGTGATAATTCAGTTACCTCGAGATGCCAGTTTTCGGACGAACTTCTTACCGTCCGCATGCAAAAGGCGTACTCTGTAAAAAATGACTGCTTAAGTAGCATGAGTTTTTCTCATTTGTTTTGGATACCCTAAAAAGTTCAAACGTATATTTCATGGAAGACGTGCATAAAAATATTCATTCTCTTACTCATTCGGTAGAAAATTGTGTCTTCTTCGAATCTTATGTTCGAAGAAAGCGTATATTTCGGCTTTCAAAAACTTTTCCAATTCCCGAGTAACCTTCAACCCGGCCTGCCGTTACACTTGTATTCAAAGCTTCCAAACTACAGGCCGTATATTTTCCGCGTACGGAAAACCATACATTTCTCTACGCTATTCATAAGAGACCATATGGGGGTTCACAAAATTTAGCAGTGGATTTGAGCCATATTGTAAACTTTACAGGCAACATTAGTGAATGAATGGACACGATGTTTTCTGAACGGCCATTTCACGGTGTTAAAAATCTCATCATTGGACAATTTTTACAAACCGAATAAGACTCTTCCTTTGAGCATAAGGTTTAAAGAAGAAGTAATTTCCTACCGGTAGAGTAAAAAAATGGAGACTTTTATGCATGTATTCCATGATATATAATAGAATTTTGAAGGGCATCGAAAATCAATGAGAAAAATTCACGCTAAATAAATAGTCATTTTTTACAGAGTGTGGTTCTTGCATGCGGCCGGAAAGAAGTTCCTTCGAAAGCTGGAATCTCGAGGTAACCGAATTATCATAGAATTATGCTGTACGATGATTAATTTTAAAGTCCTACTTACGCAATCTTTTCGAAACGAATGTGCATTTATCAGAAGACGGGGTGGCGAGCATACGTAGTTTTCGATAAATTCTCGTCAGGCCAGTACAATTATATGTGAACGGGGTAGAAGTAAAGACACGTCAGTGATAAGATACATCGAGTAAAGTTCACCTTAAAACACAGACCGGGTGTGGGAATGTGGAAACGGGGGTGGAGGGCTAATAGCAGTCAGTGTCTGGGGCGGGGTGGGAGCGGAAGGGCGCGGAGAGAGTTGCAGCGTTAGTCGACCCTGCGTTAGTCACCGCCCCTGCTCCCATTGCTGCTGCAAATGTGGGGCACACGGAGGACATCATCGAAAACGATGGTCAGTCGACCTTCGACCACTGTAGGCGCGGAGCCTGAACGTGGTTCTTCTGTGCGCACAAGATTGGTTTTCGCTACCTGATGGCGGCTGCCTCTGCTGTTGCTAACAGGCGCTAGCCCAGTGGTTTAGAATAGCATGATAGGACCTTATAGATCACACGAAACGCTTCATTGGGGTCTATATGATGTCCGGAATCGACAACATGCGCGAGAATGGCACTGCTTATGCTCCTAGTTTCGCCTTTTCCCAGCCATGCCGGGAGGTGTTCCCGTATTCTCTTGGATAAGCACCGACTCGTGCGACCAATATAACCTGCTCCACAGGAGCAAGTGAAGGAATATATGAACATTGGGGTGGTCTGCGGTGGCTACTTATCCTTACCTCCTCCGCATAAAATAGGGTTAGTAGAGAATGATATTTGAACTCTTGCTGCTGGGAATGTTCGCGAGACAGCTTGATAAAGGCGTCTTCTTAGGAGTTCACTCGCAGCGTTCCCTTAGAAAGGGACTTTGAGGAACAAAGTCTTCTTTTCGGCGGTTGGTGTGACGGGTTTTTATCAGTCTTTCGGAAATTTTCTTTGCAATAAACCTGTCAGGATACCCGTTTTCGAGAATGAAGTCCTGCATTTTTCTCAGTTCCTCCTCGATGCCATCTCTTGAACAAATGTGTTTAGCTGCTTGTGCTCCTAGTTTAGCCTTTCCCTAGCCATGCCGGGACGTGTTCCTATATTCTCTTGGATAAGCGCCGACACCCGGCCGATGTTTTAAGGCAAACTTTAATCGATTTATCTTATCATTGACGTGTTTTTCACTTCTACCCCGTTCCCATATAATTGTGCTGGCTCGACGAGGATCTACCGAAAGCTACGTATGCTCGCCATCTCGTATTCTGATTACTGCTATGGGAATTTTCGCAACTCGAAAACGCATTTCAAAATTTCGGTTAACATTCAATGAGTTAGCACACCTACTGTACCTGTCATCCACTACCACATTCAGTTTCTGTGGTGGAAGGGGCTTGCCCCGTTAAGGCTGCGGGACGTTCTCGGTGAAAGAACCTTCACGCATATCGCAACTGAGAGAACGACGGAATGGTGGCGCTGGACCACTTAACGCTCACTGACCGAAGCATCTCAGGTCAGATTAACAACGTGAGCAGGTGATAATTTCAGAAAGAGGAAGGACTCACTGGAACAGAGTTGCTGAATTTCTGACCTTTGGGAGGGTTTGGGGGGAGGGGGAGAGTTCATAACGTGCACAGCTGTAAAGCCCGCCAAGCATCCACTGAAAGGCTGAGGCGGCAAAAGTAGGGAAAAAAATCGATAAGCCGAAGGCCAACTGGCTTGGCAGGCTAGTAGTATTTCCATTCGAGTTTGTGCATTTAACGTTTTGACACTGGTGAGCCGGCCAGGCCCTCCGAAACGTCGGCATTTCAATAAATCTGTTCCGGTGAGTTACTCCTCTTTCATATTGACCCAACTGTGAAAAACTCGGCGCCTCGGTGGGATTCGAACCCACGCAGCAAGGGGCAGGCTTTAGTACAGCCAACGCTCTAACCACTTGAGCTACGAGGCCCCGCCGGGCAACGCGAGTTTAATCACATTTGGGTCAAGTTACCCGCCCAACCTACTGCAGCGTCTGGAATCTACCAAATCTGATACAGTAAGTTGACTGCTCAAGCAGGATTTCCTAAGTAATTCACCTAGAATCCACCAGATGACTACCAGGCTCACGTACTTCATAGATGTTGGGTCAATATGAATTATTCAAAAATCTGCCAAAACATCTATGAATTACGTGAGCCGGGTAGTCATCTGGTGGATTCTAGGTGAATGACTTAGGAAATCCTGCTTGGGCAGTCAGCCTACTATATCAGATTTGGTGGATTCCAGACGTTGCAGTAGGTTGGGCGGGTAAACTTGACCCGAATGTGATTAAACTCGCGTCGTCCGGCGGGGTCTCGTAGCTCAAGTGGTTAGAGCGTTGGCTGTACTAAAGCCTTTCCCTTACTGCGTGGGTTCGAATCCCACCGAGGCGCTGAATTTTTCATAGTTGGGTCAATATGGATTATTCAAAATCTGCCAAAATATTTCTGAATTGCTCCTCTTTGTCAAATTAGTAGAAATGCACAATCTAGAAGTGTGCGCGCCAATGTGGAATGACATCATTGAGGGCTGGATCTCCTAGTGCCGCTCTCGCAGGCATCATGGACAGTATTTGGCAGTGACGTCGGAGTAGTCGCGGTGGTTGCCACGTTCAGGAGATAAAGCGTTGTTTGTGGGTAAAATTTTAGGGAGGGGAATAAAGGTGGTTTTGTTTCGGTCTAACCAGAGAGATAAACAGGAGGGAGGAGGAGGGGGAGGAGGAGGAGGAGGGAGGGAATAGGGCGGCGAACACTCACGCGATACTTTCCGCCGATTTGCTTTTCCCGGATGGGCAAAGTAATTGAGCCGTCCTTACTTCTTGGAATCCCGCTAGTAATGCATAGATAGGACTTTCGGATCCATCGATTGGCAAAGGCTTCCGTTAACTTAAGATGGGTATCCTTGTTTCTACAAGGAAGCAAATGCAAGGCCTCGGGATTAGTGTCGCCGCTTACTCAGCAATAAGAACAGGCAGGAGCGCAGAAGTCTGCATCATCACGGTTGTAATTGACAACACAGAAAAATATGCACAGCACGTGACTTGTGCGTGAATTAGTTGATAGTGGGACAGACTTGTCCAGCGTCTATCACATTCCCTCCGCCCCCACGCCGTGGAAAGTTTGGGATAGTTAGCATTCCGTTCCCGAGGTCGCCTTCTTCCAATTACTTCATGTTATGCTTCAGAAAGGTTAAAAGTGCGCAGAATGTGGTCGATGACCGCGGGCCATTTAAATAAAAGACAACGACAAACAGGTTGGTGTAAAAAGAAGGCCGAATAAAGACGACCAAATTAGGGATAAATGAACCACAAGAATTAATAACTAATCATTCCACGAAGAGAACCTCCCTCAATAGACATTCTGCGTATCTATTTAGAAACTCGCCTAAAAATAACGTCCCTTATATCTGTAGGCGCCAACGAAACCGATGAGTGCATTTAAATGCGAATACTCGATAACTTACTGCGAAATGGCCCTCTACAAAGTGGATATGTTAACTTTTAGGCATACAGTATGTTACTTTTTGTATGATTTGGTTTCCACTAATGCACGCATTGGAAAGGGAACAGGCAGAAGACAAAGGGTGTTGACAATATCTTAGTATTTCTACGGTCACTGCAGAGCATTTACAACCTGAAAGCGCAGCGAAAAAGACTACAATATACACTGCGTGAGTGATCTCATGAAATCTTGGCCGAAATTCTGAAATGTGTTTTCGACTAGGAAGGATTAGTAAGGTGGCTTTGTAAGATTAATTATTATTTGGCACAATCCTGTAGTATTTTGGACTCGCCAGGATGTCTGCTTTTGAATGCACTTCTTTCTGACTTCCCACAGAAACCGTACTCGGCAAAAAAGGACTACTTAAGTGGCATGCATTTTTCACGCCGATTTTCAATGTTCTTATAAATTCAAACATATTTTATAGAAAACATGCACAAAAATATGTTTTCTTTTAGTCGTTTGGTAGAAAACCACGTTGTCTTTATATTTTATGCCACAAGGAAGTTTATCTTTTGGTTTTAAAAAGGTTTCTAATTGTGAGGTTTTTAAGATCGTGCGATGTCCATATATACAGCATCGCACGGGTCCGTTTACAATGTTGCTCGCGAAGTGTACAACATGTCCCATATCCATCGCAAAATTCTATGAACTCTATACAGCATAGAGGAATATATGATTTTCCTTACGCGGAATGCATGCAACTTGTAGACTGAAATCGCTAAACGCTAATGCAACGGCTGATCGGGCTCAAAATTATTCGGGAATTAGGAAAATTTTTAACCACCTAAACATACACTGTTTCGGGATATAATTTTCGGGAAAGTGAAAAAGCCAATCAAGGACCCAACTTTTGCCCTGACTTAACCTTAGGAAAAGGTAAAGTACGCAGAAATTCGTCAGCGACTAAAGCGCTTTTCAAGGAGGTTACTTACTAGAAGATTTTTAATTGATCTAAGGCATATTCATTGCTGACGTTCATTATGGACGTTCATTCTTCGCGGCCATGAGGTCTCACGTTTGAGCGAGTCCACAAATAGGACACAGAACGGACATCCAAAGTCCGTGACCCATTTCATGAAGTTAGCCAACATACTGGAATGCTTTTTCGGTTAGGAAAGATTACTTGGTTGGGGTTGCTATATTAATTACCGCGCCGCATGATCACATGATATTTAGGAATTGTTGGAATGTTGGCTTCTTTTCGACTTCCTGTTAAAACTGTACTCGACTAAAAATAGCGACTTAAATAGTATGATTTTTTCGCATTGATTGTCGAGGCCCTTGTAAATCCAAACATACGAAATATGTTTTCTTTCACTCAGTAAGTGGCAAATCAAGTCTAGTTTACATTTTATACTCGAAGAACGAGTGCATTTCGGTTTTTTAAAAAATTGGAATTATAACATTGTCAGGACGATACGATGTCCATTCATACGACATCGTACCCGCCCGTTAATTAAGGCTCCCGTAAAGTTTAGAACATAGCACGCATCCATTGCAAACTGTTTTTTAACTCTACACGACATCTTCTTAAAGGCATAGAGGAAAATATTACGTTTCTTGAGTAAAAAGTATACAACTTGCGGACTGAAATCGCTAAACGCTAATGCATTGGTCGATCTAACTCAAAATTACTGGGGATTTGGAAAACTTCTTCAAAACCTAAAAATTCCCTCTCTTCGAGTATAAAATGGAAATTTCGGTAATGTTATTCTGTATGCATATACACATCTATAGTACTTGACGAGACCGAGTATTGGAATTCCTTATAATTGCGCCGTCGAAATAACCGTCAGTAGACAGTCTATAGGCAGTTCTTGGACACAAAACGTGAGAAGCTGTAAGTTTCCTCCGCAGTAGGCTATTTTCATAGGGAGGAAGAGGGGGGTTGGGGAAACCTGCATGCTTTTTAAGGCAACTGTTCTCACTCGTCTTATGACAGTCCTAATAAATCCCTGGGGAGGTACCAAAATCACAAGCAGGCTAGGGTCACCTCATAAGGGTCAAGTGTAGCTGGTTAAAGTCAGACTACTGGACCATGGAAGGCACGGTGAACCAATAAAATGCGTTGCATTTGCAGGCGGTGCGTTCCTTTGATCAAAAAATCTGTGTGCATTGTCTGTAGATCTGACTTTCGCGCTAATTAAATCAGGAACCGTCTGAAGACCAGGTAACCCTGACCTCGTGGATTGTCAAACTCGAGTAAAAAGAAAGGTGCCAGATGGTGCATCGCTAGACCCGTTAGACGTCTCAAGAGGGCTGCATCAAAAAAATTGAATGCCGCATCCCTGTGCGCAGACTTCAGGGTCCGCAGTCCCATCGCGATTGTGTGAGCGCGCCTTGAACTCGGAGTCCCAGTACTTGCTCGGCGGCCTTCGTAACCGGCCAATCAGAGCAGCGCACGAGCAGGCGCGATTGAAGGTACAGTCACAATTAGCCGACTCACCCAGCGAGACAGGTCATCCAGCCAAAAGACCACCCAGCCACTGCGTGGTTCTGGCAACATCGGCACCGCTCAAATCACCATCATTACAACAACCGTTCTGCCATGGCAGGCGCGTGAAAAGTCTGTGGCGGGTGCCACCCCGAAAGACACACCTTGCGAAAGTAAGTGGTGGGTGGGTGGGTGGGCAGGCGTGCTGCGTGGCGAAAAGTAAAGGCGGTTGGTAGAAAAAACGACCACCGCTTAAATATATGCGCGAGGTAAGAAACTGCTAACTGTTGTCTAACAAAATCACCAGCGTTTTGGCACTCCTGCTTTACTGGCAGACGTATGCATTCCGTCTAGAAAATATTTCGAGTTTTTTTTACCACCTGACTGCTCACCGTGCCGAGCTATTTTTGAAAAATGAGCTTCCTTCAAAATAAAGAATTACACGTGGGGGGTGCAGAACAATGAATCAATGTAGAATCCTCAGGGCGGTACAAGTCAGCGAATGTCATCCTGCCGACGATGGGCAGACCAAAAGCTCTATCGAACAACACCTTCTTTGAAAAGTACAGTGGACAGTTCTCCCTAGTTTCCCCTTGCCCCGCGCACATACTTAACCCTTACAACTACTTTATTTCATACAAGTAGAAAACCTCGACCACGAAGATCGAAATTTTCGATACATACACGGTTAGGAAAAAAACGTACTCCATAGTTAGGTAACTGCACTTCAAACATGTCAACATGCAAGGCGAGTGAGTTCAACGCGTCTACTGCAGGACCTCTACAGACTGATGAATCCGCGCTCTGTTCACTTCACTAAACAACTACTCCAGGGCGGCCACTTCTGGCTTGTTAGTCGTCTTCAGCCAGCCATATTCGGATTATCGGCGATTTTTTGGACACTGATTGGTAAGTGGTCCAGCGCCCTACCATTGAATTATGGGTTCGTTTTCCTCTCATTCGCGATCGGAAGGCGCGTTCACTGAGAACGTCTCGAAAGCTTACCGATCAACACTCCTTACACCACTGAAAGTGAGTGTGGCGGTCGATCTGTATGTGGATGGCAGGTGTGTGAGCGTGTGCTACCCCAGTATCAGTAAATCATGCTCAGCGCAGCCTGGTATGGGCTAGCAGTTCCCTGACACCTGGTTCCCTGCCGGTTGATGCGTTCGAGCTCCCGCTGGGTATACAGAAGGTGGGCATGACTGCCCAGTCATCATCAAAAACCTGGTCATTTGCTGTGTGGACCAGAGGATATGGAGCGGAACGTCTAGGTGCGGGCTTGACCGTGCCATCCACCTGCGCCCTCCCCCCGCCTCCGGTCTTCTTGACTCTGTCTTGACACCGGGTCTAGGTGGGGAGTGGGGAAGAGAGAGTGTGGTAGATGCTGTGAAAGTCTACTATCACCGTATACTCATTCATGCACAAGTCCCCGTGTCTGCCGCACCTTACTGTGTAGCACACGGTGGACATCGTCGTAAACAACGGTCGGATGGCAGGCAAGGCAAAGCGCAGTAACACCGAATCAGGATGACTGCAACACGACAGGAAATAACAGCTGATTTTCAGCAGATCCCGAATGGCAGTCGCCTGGATACAACAACGGTCTCAGATCACTGGAGGCTAGTGGGATTCAGAAGCTGTAATCGGTACGCATTATCGTTCATTTTTCAACGCAAAGCCGGATTTCAAAAATCCGAACAAATACCGTCTGAGGGCGTGCTCTGATTGAACAGAGCTCGCTTGGCTTTGGCGGTGTGACGATGCATGTGGCAGTCTCCCCAGTGGAACAACGTTATTTGGACCGATGAGCAACTGTTTCGACAGATAATGATTGTTGGACGAGGTGGAAGGGTTAACTAGTCTAAGACGAAATAAGTATCTCGACCGAACAGGGTGACAGAAGTCCCATTTATATTTGGATAGACGAGTGCAGCTCAGGAGAGAGTAGTCTAGTTTCTCCTGACGAGAACGTTAACGGTTGGCACCATACGGAGGTTGGGCGATTGCACCGGCCAGGATTGACTTTTCCGGATGAAATTGCACTGGCTTGCCGAGGAAGCATCGTTTGGGACTTCGAGAACTCTTGTTGGATCAACTGATTTACATGGGCAGTCAGACCTCCTAGCCTTAATCTACTAGTACGTGTTTGGGGCTACTCCCAAAACATCGGAACTGTAAACGCTTTGCCAGCGCTCAGACGGAGCGGCCGGATTATGCCGAAGCACCAGCATGTGGAAGTGAGATGGAGTTGTAATCCTGCATAAGGGTGAAATTCACGAGGTAGCGCCTCCTTTTGCTTACTCATTAAAGTACTTTAAAGTGGATAAAACTGGAGCATGGCGAGTTAGAGCCTGCTACAAACCGTGTCGCATGTCATCACAACAGGCTGCGCGCTGTAGAGGCGCTAGAACAAACAGGGACCAGATAGAAGCCCGCGCGCATTAACCAGGCTGCGTCGACTTCACGCATTACATACCAGATGCCACGCGTAGATGTGTATGCGGCACGCCAAGGCGCAAGCTTTACGCCGCCCCCACCACTGGCGTCCAATCCAATCATCAGATAGCTGACCGTATCGGACTGGGGATTGCTGCATCGGCGGAAAAGTAAGACCAACACTGCTGAATCAATTTTTACGGCACTTCACAACATCCCCCATCATACAAAGTCCGACGCGCCTCGAAACTATTGTTGGGAGTGCCTACACTCTCAAAAATAAGAGCCAGCCAATCACTGGAGGTCACTTACGTTTTCTCTACTGTGCTGTCATCTTAATCGTGGCGCCTCTCCATTGGCTTTTCCCCTCGGGCCTGATCGATCTGCGTATTCGAATTATCGACCAGCTCGTCTGGAATGTTCTTCCTGAAGGGCATTGGGCCGAATGCCGGCAAACCACAGTAGGACGTTATAAATATGCGTTACATTCAGTTAATTTTGACTTGCAATTCCTAATACACATTTTCGTGGCCGGTCGCGTTCTCCTTCTCTTTCGCGTTGGTATTGGGGACAAGGGTCGAGTAAGCATACGCTCCCACGTACTTCAAATACTAGGCCAGGCCATAACAACTATCGCGATGGTTTAAAAGTCGTGGCGGGAAAGGCTGGCGATTGAGTGACTATTTAAGTCCCTCCAGGACGGAGAGTCTGACTGCAATAGCACCCCCCTTATTGTGACCTCTGCGACATTGCCACTCGGATGGGATTTGAGCCTCCTTCCCCAACTTTCTGTCGGAAGTCGGTTTATTGTGCGCCGGTCAGGTAATGTGTGGCACGAACAGGCGAGTTGTTTAACCTTGTCAGCCCGCGGTTGTCCCGACTCTGTTTTGCCACCGGGCCCAAGTGGGTGAGAAAGGAGAGAGTGCTGAAGATACTGTGCAAGTCTGTTAACATCATAAAACAATTAACGCGCAAGTCCTTAGCCTGCAGCAATCGAGTGGAGCTTGACGATCGAATTGGCATTTACTATGATTCGTAATTGAAAACACTGTAGTTGTTTGCAACCGAGATTTTCAAAATTAATTTTGTCCTAATACCCTGCTTAAGGAGGGGTTCGGCTCATCAGTGGGTCTCCCAGTCTTCCCCGTGTGCTTTCTGGTATGTGAACTCCAGTTGCACCTTTCCTTGTCTAGTTTCCAGGGAAATTGATGCGCGAACTTGGAGTAAATTCTTCGAAACAGACTTTCGGTTACAACGGCGTTTATCGACGTCGAATGGACACCGTAATGTTGCAGGATAATGGTCCCGTCCACCGCTCAAAAAGGTACGATTCCAATTCAGCTTACGACTATAGTCTAATATTTTAGACCACAGCCAGCCTCTCCGCCTGCGGCCTTCGTAACATTTTTATTACCGCCAACAGCCCGGACCTAAATCACATCGAAAATTGTTTTGCCCTAATCAAAAGAAATTGGGACAAAGCAAGAAAACAACTTTCTATGGAACAAAAGTTGGAATTTTTGCTTAGTAATTACATAGACCAAAGCACCTTAGACAACTTGGTAGTCTCCATGCCCTTTCGCCTTACGGCAACTTTGAAAGCTAAAGGACAATCGACAAAGTACTGATACGTTGTATTTGTCGCTATTTTTTATAATTTTGTCGTTTTATGACGCTCCCCCTTCTCTGCTGGCAGTTATTTTAGGCCTTGAATAGTTGACCTGTCATAGAGTCGTCTTTCTGATTGGGTAATTTTTCGTAAAATAAATTATTTCTTAGTCAATGAAACTGTGCCTTATTTTGAGGCTCGGTCGTATCTTTAACGCAGTGGATGCGGGGTGGGCGTATCGTGCGCTACAGCGATTTAAGTTCACAGTTCGTGACCTCTCATCAGATAGGTCACCAACTGTGTGTGCCTACTGATCGTGCGTGTTTGGGCTTGCGTTTAACAAAACAAAAGCGCACGTGCAGTTGATGAAGTAACTTGGCTCTTCACCTGACTAAGGGCAGGCTGCAATGGCTCCTTAACGCGGTCCGCGTGGCTTGTTCGCCTAGGTGAGATACAAAGTGTTGACGTACACAGCTCATACCGACACGACAGCCGATCCTCGTGTCTATCTCATCTCCCGTCAGTTTGACTTAAACACTTCGCCGTGATAGGACAGACAAAGGATAAACCGGTCCCACACAGATCCGGAACAGAACCTCCTCCATTTAAAACAATCCGACGCGCTTAAAACTACCACGGCGCACATAAGTGTAACTTGTGTGCATGCGGGGGACAGCAGATGTGTGATACACGGAGATCTGGATTCCGTCACGCCCGTCTCCCGTCGTTTTAACACCGTCCTGTTACTGGGGGCACAGCGAGGTGGAAAGAATGATGGAGGCAGATGCTGCACAAGCCTACCGGATCTGCGCATAAGTTACCAGTGCGCTCTCATGCTAGATGGGTGACCAACTACTGTTTGCGGTCGGGCTCCAAGAAGACTATATCTCAACCCTGGTTGCCTTGGCCATGAACTTGACACTGGCAACCAGCCAGATTTTTTAGGGCGAGGGTGAGATAGGCCCTGCGCAAGTCCTTCTCATCATAATTTGTTTCGAACGCATGTCAGGGCTGCCAGTCGGCAGAACTAGTGATTAATAAGAAAAACGGACGAAGAACTATAGGGAGGGGTAATGCGAAAGTTGAGCGAGAAGAACGCTGCCGTCTGTCAAGTTGGCTGGACGTGCCTTTACTGTTCAATACAACTCCTTCGATCACCCTTCTTTCTGTAGTCCGACTACCGCTCTGCGACTAGAACTTACTCACACTCGCTTATTGTTTACCGATCCGGAGTACAAGACTATAGCAGCAAACTCCAATTAAGCTTGGGCCTACTATAGCATTTTAATAGACCGGCAGATCGAACTACCGTCGGATTACTGCGCGTTGCGCTCTAAAAGCCAGGCGACACAACCCAGCTCTCAGTCAAGAACAGGGCCGGCTTATGAGCCGAGGCAATACAAGGGTCGTCACGCTTTTCATAATGCCTGAGTGAAGAGTATTAGCAGAACACTCACCCAACGCACATATACAAGGTACGCATATCCTAATAAAGCCCAGATCTTGTGAGCATCGGATCTTGCTCGTATTATAACCGTACGTCAGCATGGCTAAATTTTGTGCCGAATTAACTGAAGTGAATCTACTTCATGTTGCTGTATAGAATTCCCTAGTTTCCCTTTTTCTGCGGCCTACGTTGTCACCATGGAAGTATGTAAGGTGAGTATAGCGCGGTAGATAGTCAAACCTGGGCTAAGCAGACTGCCAAAAATATCCTTTTCAGGGTGGACAACCAAATTCAGACGCTACTCAACAAAAGTAAGTGGCAACAGTGTAAGCGTGGATTTCAGGGGTGTAGCGGGATGGTTATATCTCAGTCTTGCCTACTGGTCATTTGTTATTGTCCTCTTACAGGGGTCTGAGGATGGATTGAGTCAGATGTAGTTATGTAGCCGCACCTGAGGTAAACAAACCCCAGCCGGCTGTAATACGGGACAGGTGGTAATAGGGGGTTTTTACAGGTGGGGCCGGGGAGCGCTCAGGCGACGAGGTCAAGTAGTTGTGTGCAAAAGAAAAGCTATTGGGAATGCGCGTTTGTACTTTGGGTGGTTGATAAATAGTCGCCCTAACTCCTATTCCCAACCCCAACAGTATTGTGTCCATCAGGTGGGGCTATATAACCACGTCTTACCTTGTTGCACGGGTTTAATAGGTCCAGACAGGCCTGTTCATTTTAAAGAGAACACTATTTTCCAAGTTAAAACACCCAGACCTGCAACTTCAACGTGTCGAACCGAGTTTCTGGTGAGGCGGCCAAGTAATCCGCCAGTCCTTAGACTATACTGGAAGATTAACCCAGCAGGCGGAGGTCACGATGTTAAATGAACGGTTGGCGGCAGTAGCCACCAGCTTATGCACTCCGGCAACGCTATACAACGACCGAGACTCTTAAACGTAAATAAAGACGCAACTATGTCGTATTCAGAAGAAGAAAAAAAAGATGCGATCACTGGAACAAGAAGTCTGTTGACATGACGTTTCGGATTCTCACTTTGACCCATCATCAGAGACGGTTGCAGATGAAGGTAGTGGAGGCACAAAGACTGCAGCATTTATAGTACGTAGCTGCCATGGAGCCACATGCGTACTAAAATTAACAACTCTCGCGATCACCGCTGGGGGTTGTAATTAAGGCGATGATGGCTAGTCAGTCCGCGTCCGAGTAGATAATTGCCGCAGTTTCATCACCCGTGTTGGATGCTGACGTGATGATTACCCGGCCATTTGGTCCGCTGTTACCAGGATAGTCGAGTGCCGCGAGGTCATTGTGCTTGTTGATAGACTGCGGGCCTGAAACCCATGATTCCAGCAGCTTGAAGCTCGCGCGGTTGTTAGCTCTTGAGAGGATTTAGGTCTCTTGAAACTTGGAAATATGGCCGGATTTCGTGGAATGAGCTGTTACCTGAGAGCTGGCGTCTTTCCTCCTCACCGCTGCTGCAAGCTCGGCCATGCGCGTCCGGAGTAATCCACCAGTTTCTCCGACGTAGCTGCTCTGTCCGCAACTGCACTAAATCCGGTAAACAACTCCAGACGTTTCCTGCCGAGGCAGCGGATCTTTCGGCCTCATGACTTGGCGCCTGATGGTTGCTTCCGGCCTGTGCGCAACCCCAATTCCTAGTGAAGTGAGAAGGCGGTTGACAGCTTCCGAGACGTTCCTCACGTATGGAAACGCTCGCCAAAATTTAGGGCCAGTTGGGTTTGGTTTCTGGTTTTATCTGTGTACGCATTGGTTGATTAAGTTGCGCGAGTAGCCATTGGCCCTCAGCACCCGTCGAAGATACTGCAATCCAGCAGGCTTGTCCTCCGTTTTACTGCAGTGCGCGTCTCAAGGCGCCGGTATGGCGCCCTTGCGCAGCTGCGTTTGTGACCGGTCGAGTGGTTACTGTTGAAATTCAGTACTTGCGTCGTGTCTGTCGCTTTCCTGAGCACTTTGATGTCATATTCACTGTAAGTATTGATTATTTCTGAAACAAGCGTTCTGGAAATGCGCGCCCTGCCGGCAAGCACAAATCGTGGCACCTAAACTAGCGCACTTTCTATCCACTTAATGAACATTTTTCGATGGCTTTGAATCGATCGGGGTTTCACCCGTCGGATGTATGGATGATGGATGCAGCCTAAGAAGCAGATGCATCGAAAAGTGCAAACACGTGAGTTGGTTGTTAAGGCTGAGAGCGCTGCTGTTTGACTTTGTCTACGGAAAGGAGAGACCGGATTGGAAAACAAAACTTTGGCGGTTTGACCTCTTTTCAAAGTGCTGGTGTTTAACGGCCGATTACGAGTACAATGGAGCATTGGGAGGAGGGAACAGAGAGAGAGAGAGAGAGAGAGAGGGCGAGTGAAGCCGGCATATCAGCGCACCCCTCGCCATGATAATTCCGACGCGCTTGAATCTATTACGACGCCCTAACGTGTGAGTTGGAGGGTTGCTAACTGACGGAACAACTCAGTCCTGGTAAGGACTGAGATAGGCAGCAATGGCTCCTTTTCAGTGTAGCCAGTATGGCAACCATTCATACGAAATCTGAGCCGCATTACGGAGGGCCCGTACGTACAGTGGAGCCAGGTCATGTGTGTGGGGCGCGCAGACGAGATGATTAACCGCGTCCGAGCCCACCTCCAGTCGCCCTGGAATTATCTTGCCGTCGGAGCAAGGTGAGTGAGGGAAGAGGGAGTACGGTAAATGCTGCGCAAGGCTACTACGGCTCGTCAGCTCGACGGTCGCTAATGACGATGTCCGCACAGGATGACACGAACAGGACGGTGACTCGCGCATGAATTAATCTGCCAGTAGGGTCAGTACCCGCGTTAGTCTACCTCCGCCTCGTTTTTGAACTATGACGAGCACACATAGCTCTCACCAACACTGCCTACAGTTCTTGGACTTCTCCATTAGCAAGGTTTCGGCAACGGTATAAAGAAGGACCCCACTTACCTGTTGGTAGACTGTGGATCGTGTCGTAAGGGGTTTTATCTTGGCATACATTTTGCAGGCAGTTGCGGAAATCACACTGCCAACAACGATTACTTACCACGACCACACTCCTTAACTCAAAATCCGTTATTATGTGAAATTTACTTTTTGTTTATCGTTTAATTACAACCCTCATTTTCGTAGTACAATAGCGTTGAATAAGACATTCGACATAAATTCAGGCGAGTTCTGCGTTTTATTTCATTTTGTCAGCTGTCCCACCCTTTACCATAAATCACGTATGGCGCGATCCAGTCTACCGACGGTTAAGTGGGGTCCTTCTCTATGCCGTTGCCAAGGTTTCTTCGACCTGCAGACTTAAACTCGTTAAGAGGCTTCCAGTCCACCCGACGCACTCAATACCAAACTTTGGTGACAGATTGCGGAACTAAAATGTTCCGCATTTGCATGGATGTAACGTACATCGGGACTCCGGGGGACATTTTTTGGTCGTAAAATATCCGCAGGGAGGGGGGCGAAGATGCGAGTCACGGGCCATTGCAGTCCTCTCATGATGCGTTCTGGCTCGGGACTGAAAGTTAAGACGAATTTCACGGCTGTCCCTGTGTGTACTTCGAAACAGCTGTCGTCAGAATTTCTGATCTCATGAGCATGCCCGCCGTTGAAAACTGCATCGACTCGGCCTTAGGCATGTGGCCTGCCATTGCAGAGATATAAACACTGTGGAAGGGAATATGCGTGGTCAATGAGCAAATAGTTAATGCAGGCTAAACGCATAGTCAGGTCAAACCCAATCAGTTAACCTCGTAAGCAAATGTGTGCGATTCTTTCCGAGTGTAAGGGTCGTTTGCAGCAGCTCAAATATACCAGGAACACCAAACAGAAGACGCATACCTGGAGATAAGAAGAGCGCCGGTCGTCTCCTTGTCTAGACGGTGGGTGATCTGAAGGATGTCTGCCTCGTCGTGAGGCCCAATACGCAGTTTATGAGCCAGTCGGGGCAGTAGACTGTCCACGCTAAATGACTGACCAGGTCCACCTATAGGCGGGAATGTAAACATGAGGCTTTAGTGCGGTTTAACAATCCTGAGTCGAACTACAGCCACACCGGTTGATGATTCCTTGTAGCCTCAATCAAACAAGGGACACTGGAAGTAATGTGGTCTATCTGAAAAAGAGACTCAGATGTTTATGCCTGATCCACAGAGGTCGGTGTTTCGGTCCATGTGTTATCGTTAACACGTACTTTAAATTTCACTTCTAATCGGTATCTAAATTGCCCCCATGTTGCAAAACTACTACAAACCAGCACAGTTGAAGCCCTGAGCAAGGAAATCCCGTTTCATATTACGAAGAAAATCGAAGGAGAAGGTAGTAGCCAATGATCATCATTGAAGTCATCAGCCTATGAGGTAGCTGATAAAATCTTCGGATTAATCCAGCGGCGCCGCAGTGATTGAATCAAAGGGAGGACCTGACAGGTGTTGACTCGAACGACTACTTCCTCCGCCAACTCCGGAAAAATGACGGCAAGGTCGCTTACATATGAGTACGCAAAAAATATAGAGCTGAAATAACAACTTCCATGGCGCAGGTCTCAAATGTCGGTGACACTCGAAAACTCTACTCGTTTATTCGCCAAGTTTGACCATCACTGCCTAGAAACCGGCCAACTGACGTTGCCTCAAATGAGACGGTCTGCGGTCGTTGCGACAACATCGCTAGCATATCTCAGGTCGTCCAAAAAAGACGACTGAGATGATTTTTGCACGCTCTTCGTCGTCGTCCGCCACAAAAACTCAGTTTTGCCACCCTCGATCTGGCGTCATCGCCCACCTGAAGGCGTCAACGGGGAAACCAACTGGCTCAGCGCAGTTCGCCAAGACATGAAGGTGGCTCCCAGACCTTTATTCGATCTCCGCCACTAGAGTGGAGAGAATGAATCGAGTTCTCCAGAGCCGCTGTTGCAGATCGCCACGCGTGCAGAGGTACAATCTACGACATTGTAGAGGTCGGCTAGATATGGCGTTATCATAGCTGCACCAAAAGAAGCAAGTTATACATGGGAAAGGATAACACAGCTCGAATTGACGTTCGGTTTCCACCCACAATGATGAAATCCACTTCGGAACTAGGACCAGCCTCTGATGGCTCCTTCTTATGGCAACTTTTTGCAGTGAGACCAGTCCTTGGAGTTTGGCTTACATGCAACTAATAGGCGCTATTGGCAGATTTCATATTGGCCCAACTGTGGAAAACTCGGCGCCTCGGTGGGATTCGAACCCACGCAGTAAGGGGGAAGGCTTTAGTACAGCCCACGCTCTAACCACTTGAGCTACGAGGCCCCGCCGGACGACGCGAGTTTAATCACATTTGGGTCAAGTTACCCGCCCAACCTACTACAACGTCTGGAATCCCCCGAATCTGATACAGTAAGCTGACTGCCCAAGCAGGATTTCCTAAGTAATTCACCTAGAATCCCCCAGATGACTACCAGGCTTACGTAATTCATAGATGATTGGCAGATTTGTGTATTTCATCTGACCCACATGTGATTAGAGTCACGGTCCCCAGGCAGGGTCCCCTAGAGAGCTGGCTGCACACAAGCCTTGCGCCTGCTGTTGCTGTGGGTTAAAAACGCACCATGGCAACAGGGTTTCCCACAAACGGGTCAGATGAATTATGCCGGAGTCATTGAGCAGGCAGTGTGTGCGGCGCGCGTAGACAGGCTGTTTAGCTCCTTTAAGCCACTGCAGCGGAAGTCTATCTCACCACAAGCAAATGCACGCACAGGGCAGCATTGTGGTCCTTGTCGCTTGCGATGAACCAGCCGTCAATGCAGTGCACCCAGGCAAGCCCTGCACTTGCTTTGTGCTCAATCTGCTGCATGTGTTGACTTGCTGGCTGGCGTGCAACGAGACATCCAGCCCGACTTACCCCGACATGCTTTGAGCGCTCGACCAATCAGGAGGCAGTGAACGAGTTCATCAAGGCACGCCGATGCAACAGCCTAGCAGTGCACGGATGTACCCGGGCCTAGAATGCACGCATGGCAAGCGGCCCGCCGCACACGCGTGAGCGTTTGCAGCAGTACACCAAAGAAATCCACGACGCATAAAGAGCTGGCAAAGAGCTGAGTACTAGTGGTGAACTGCCTTCGGAAAAGAGCCAGCACAATCTTAGCCATTTTAGAAGAGGGGGAGAGAGAAACGTGAGGTTCCACAATTTGAACGGGCAACTACCAGCCCCCCCCCCTGTGACGTTGTATGCTTCACTTTACAGGCCCGATAATCGAAGGGCTGGAAAAGTTCTCGTTGTCGCAACGCTCACCACAGAACAAGATTCAAGCGTTCGAATTCAGGCTTCGTGGTAGAAGCGCCGATATCACCGAATAGTATCGGTGATTGGCATCATCGTACGCGACAAACTATCGGAAAAGTGACATAGCCTCGCAATTATCAAAAAAATCTTGGACTCTGCATAGATTGCACGATATACCATACTTGACATCGCAGGCACCAGTATGTCGAATCGTGCTTTACAATGTTGTATAATTCATACACAGCATAAATAAACGGGTAGATACGATGCTTGTTAAATTGAGACTTCATTGTTTTAAAAAATCGCATGATTAAAACTTTTTCAGGCCAAAAGCTACCCTTTTGCCGAGTATAAATATATAAATGTAATATATCGTACAATGCATGTGAGAAAGAATATTTCGTACACACTTTCTACCTAAAAGGACGTCATAAAACAGTAGAAAAAACTCGTACTAATGAATTAAACGCAGTTACCGGGGGCGTTTATGCAGGTGGCCGAAAGAACGCGTATTTAAAAGCCAATATCCCGACAGGACTGAAACATCTTACGATTATGCTGCATGATACTCACTATGGCAACCACGATTTTATGATCTACTGGGATCTTCATCAAAGGCTTGGGTGATACCTCGTGTCTAACACAATTGAATATAGTCAACTCCATCGTGTTGGGCTTAGAATTCAAGATCCCTGATTGAACAAATCAAATACTGAAAGCTGAGAAATCCGCGTGATCAATACAACTTAGTAGGTGATATTTCGATGTGTCTAGTAGGCCTTACTTACCTCAACTGTGAAGGTTCGTCGCGCTGTGAGCACGGTGTATACTACTGTTGCCTGTTGGCGGCTTGGGAATATTACGCGGTTATCCAGCTGATGCTGACGGATTGCGGTCTAAATATTCATCCTACCTTTCAGACTGAATCTATCGAATTTCATTCCGACTGAACTACTCCAAGTTAACGCACTAATTTTTTAGGAAATTAAAAAGCGGCAATTTGAAAGCTGGAGTGCCTACCTGAAGGCAGACATAGAACGCTGGGGGATTTAATGATGAGCCGAAGCCCTCGCAACTGTGTCATGCAGCGAGAGAATATCGGGCAAATCCTGTGTCTGGGCTTTGGGCTGGTACGTGTGCTGCACATACTTGACAGCACGGGTACTAGCTAAAAGCCCAGACAGGCGTGTTTCACCGACATTCCGCTGCTGCATGACACAGCGCCAAGTTTGCTGGAACGCTGGTAGACCCACCGATGAGTCGAACTCCACGTAGCTTTGTCATGCAAAGGGCAGAATATCGGAAAACAAGTGTCTGGGCTTTTAGTTAATACCTGTGCTTCCAAGTATGGCAAATCGTGTATATACTACTCACCTGCCTTGTTTAATTTCCGAGGAAATTAATGCGCGAACTTGGAGTAACTCTTTCGAAACAGGCCTTTTCAGGCACGGTCCGAAATTTGATATGAATATTTGAGCTGAAATCCATCAGCTACTGCGGAATAACCGCTTAATATTCACAAACCGCCAACAGGCAGCCAGGAGTGTAGAATTGTGCAATGATTTACCGTAATAACAACACAGGTATTAACTAAAAGCCCAGACACGCGTGTTTCGCCGACCTTATGCCGCTGCTCTATTCTATACTACTGGCTTCCTGTTGGCGGTTTGGGAATATTGGGCGGTTATTCCGCAGTAGCTGATGGATTTCAGCTCAAATATTCATATCAAATTTCGGACCGTGCCTGAAAAGGTCGGTTTCGTAAGATTTGCTCCAAGTTCGCGCAGTCGTTTCCTCGGAAATTAAACAAGGCAACTTGAAACTGGAGTTCAAATACCAGAAAACACACGGGGAAAGCTGGGGGACCCACTGACGAGCAGAACCCCTCGCAGCTGCGTCAGGCAGCGGCATAAGATCGGCGAATTACGCGTGTCTGGGCTTTTAGCTAATACCTGTGTTGTTAGTACGGTAAATCATTGCACAATTCTATATTGCTCACTGCCTGTTGGCGGCATTACTGCCGTCGCTGATAGACTTCCGTCCGCATATCGAATTTCAGTTTAAGGCTATAAGCTTCAAACAGATTAATTGAGAAAATTAAAAAGCCGCAACTTCAATTATGTCTTAGTTCAGATCAAATCAACAAGTGTGTGTACCAGACAACCCCAAAAGATGGTGGACTGGACCAAACTACGTTGTAGAAAACAGGGTTGCTCTTTTCCTGGAAATTTCGCACAATGATGTGGCCTCTTTCGTTCGTCAGTGTGTTCTCAAAGGACTACTACCTTGTTCCCAGTGTGAGACTCGTCGCACTATTCGAGACCCATCAAGCCTAGTCTGAAGCTAACATTATCTCGGCCTTGACGGAAGGCGACAAAAACACATCGTCGCGGTTTCAGAAGAATCTGCTGCAGAGACTTGGTGCGAATGACTCAGAAATATCCTTTAATTCGAAAAACATTGGCAGGGATTAAGTAAATACGCAGGCTAAGAAAATCCTAACTGTTGTTTAACTAATTCGCCAGGCTTTTAACACTCCTGCTTTACTGGCAGACGCATGCATTCCATCCAAAAAATATTTTAAGTATTTTTTTACTATCTAAATGCTCCCCGTGCCAAACTTCTTTTTTTCTTACTAAAGAATTACGTGTGGGGGGTGCAGAACAACGAGCCAATGAAGACATTTCAGCAGTACCGGCTCCTCGAGACGGTGTAGGTCAGCGAATGTCACCCTGCCGACGAAGAACACCGACTTTTAAAAATATTTCGGGCGGTCCTCCATAGCTTTTTTTTACCCTGCACATATACTTTTTTCAGTCTGTTGATAAACAGTCAGAAGACTCACCGTGGGAGGAAATTCCTGGAGGTTTGTTGAGCACGATGATGTTTTCTGAAAGGACACAGACAGTTAGAGCCAGTGCAAGCAAAATGACGCATTTTGAAAACAGAGTTTGCACCAGTGGTGGGCTTGGGAAGTTTATGCCGCCAGATGGGCATCATGAAGGTGTAAAACTAAGAGAACGTGAACGAGTATGAGAGTAGTCCTAAAGGCTGTTGATGGCCGAGCGGGCACCGGCACCAGGTGAGGCTCTGCATGGCAGGTCATCGCTCGCGAATTTACGAAAAAGGTAGGAACCCTCTAGATAGTCGCTATTTATGCCGTTTTTAGCTTTTGATCCTCTCAGAAATCATTCGCGAGTTTGGAGAAAACCAAGCAAGAACCGCATCTCTGGTGCATCAACGCACGGATCCTCACGGACGATCTCAACGATGAAACTAACGAAGCTGACAAGTAACTGGGAGGCGTCCGAATTGAGAACTGGATCTAGGCAGACTGGCATTACCGAAAAAGACAAGGTGGGCTAGAATGGCCACTTTAGAGCTTATTAGTCGTCGTCACCCAGCCATACCCAACCCCGAAGTGTACAACACCTGTAGCTCGACCCCGCGACCTGTCAGTTCGAAGTTCGACGCCCTAACCCCTGAGCCACGAGCTCGTTGTCCTGTCGGTTTCGGTCAGGAATAAACAATGGTAAAGGGCGCCCACCGACTAGCTGATGACGGCTAATAAACCAGAAGTGGCCATTCCAGTCTCTCTTGTCTTCGTCGGTAATAACATTCTGCCTATATAATGCGCTCCTGTGCGGCTGCTGGTTGGGCTCGACAGAGAGCCCGTAAGGCATAACGGGACGAGTGAGTTCTGTGTGAACGATTGGTGAGCGCCCCTTACCATTGTATATTCCCGATCGAAACCGACAGGACAACGGGCCCGTGGCTCAGTGGTTAGGGGCGTTGGACTTCTAACTAACAGGTGGCGGGATCGAGCCTTAGGTGCTCAACACTTCGGGGTTGGGTATGACTGGTTGACGACGGCTACAGCCAGCCAGCATACCTCGGAAAAGGGTGCGGCTGGCTGGTGACTGCTAATAGGCCAGAGACGACCTCAGTCTTAACGGCGTGATGATGTTCTCACTGGACGTTGCATCACTTTTTACAAACGTCCCGGTCACCGAGACAGTTGATTACATCTGCCAATCACCAAGAAATAGGAATGACGACGAACACACTCGAGGAAGTATTACTAAGGTGCACATTAAATGTGTATTTCCTTTTTGACAACCAACTCTATAGACAAATAGACGGCGTTGCTATGGGCTCGCCTCTTGGAGCTCTCTTAACCGACGCCTTCATGGGCATGCTGGAGAGATTTCAACTAAGCGATCAGATCGACAAGCTTAACCATTACGGTCGCTAGGTTGACGATATTTTTGCGATTGCAACGAAAGAAACCGACGTTGCTGCCCCCTTAAATGCTGTAAATCGAGCACATACGTCGATCAAATTCACGTTGTAGATGGAATCGGCCGGTTCGCTTCCTATCTTAGATGTTCTTCTAAACAGGAAATCTGACGGTAGCATTCGAAGGAGCGTCTATCGGAAGAAAATCCGGTCTGGGCAATACACGAACTTCGCTAGTTTCGTACCCCTCCAACGAAAACGAAATTTAGTCAGGCGTTTAGCACAAAAAGCTAGAAAAATTTGTTCAACAGATAGTATCGAGGAGTAACTTAGAAAAATCCAGGACTTGCTTCGCGAAGCCGGGTATCCAGACAGGTTCATTGCAAGGAACATTGCCGAACGACCCGAAAAACCCGCCACACTGACCACCGAAAAGAAAACGTTGTTCCTCGAAGTCCCTTTCCAAGGAGACGCTGCGAGTGAACTCCTATGAAGACGCCTTGAGCAAGCTGTCTCGAGAACCTTCCCATCAGCAAGGGTTCGCATATCATTCTCTAATAACTCTATTTTACGCAAAGAAGGCAAGGATAGGCTGCCAACTCAGACCACCTCAATGTTCATCTACTCATTCACTTGCTCTTGTGGAGCAAGTTATATTGGTCGTACGAGTCGGTGTCTTTCCAAAAGAATACGAGAGCACCTCCCGCACGGCTGGCAAAAGGCAAAACTAGGATAGTAGACAGCGCCATCCTTGCGCATGCATTGGATTCAGGGCGCCGTGTGCACCCCGCTTACGTATTTCGAGCTACCCAGGCTACTAGGCCAGCGCCTGTTGGCAACAGCAGAAGCGGCCACCATCAGGTTACGAAAACCAACCCTATGCGCTCAGGAGAACCTCGTTCAGGCTCCGCGCTTACCGTGGTCAAAGGTTGACTAACTACATATAACTTTCTGCGCCCTTCCGCTCTTGTTTAGCCTGTGTTTTTTAAACTATCTTTTATCGATTTTTCCAAGCACTGTGCCCTCTTCCTATATAACTGTACCGGCCCGAATAGAAGAAATCGAAACCAGCGTTTGCTCGCCGCCTTGTCGGTGATGTTATTCCGCCTACAGTGGGTTATAGGCCTGAGTCGCCTCCGTACTCGCCCATGAAGAACAAACACGAGAGAGCCACCAAATTCGGGTATCCTCTGCCGTGCATGTGTGAGAAGCTACGAAACTCATTGCCGCAGAGTTTAGCATGAGTATCGATCATCGTCCAGCAGCTACCATGTTTACCTCAGAATCACGCAGATGTACGACCGACTGGAAACAGATGAGCATTCGGGCGTAGTTCATCAGACCGCATATAGTGAATGCCCCTGCCACTATGCCGGCCAGATAGGAAGACGACTCGATCCGTGAATGCTCAAACATAGACGGGACCCTTCGGGGAGGTCCGTCGCTACTCACACGCTGGAGGAAGGCCACCAGTTCGACTTCGCGAGCACGCGGATATTGGCGCGAGCCGGCGACAAGACGGGGACGAGAACTGCTGGAGGCCTAGGTGTCTGACACCAACTCCATCAACAGACACATTGATATGCCCTCCTCCTCCTCCCTGCAACCATGCGCTACGCCCACGAGGCCAAATAGCCTGGCCCAGGTCTCAAGCACAGGCCACTTTGCGCTCCTGGAGGGGCGCGAGAGACCGGACACCAAGAAACAACGGGAGGAGTGAGTTCTGTAGCTCGATCGGTGCGCGTCTCTCTGCCAACTGGATCTACAGCAAACAAATAAAACCGGCACACAAGTGGCAGCCGCCTGACGGGAGTAGCAAAACACACCACAGGTCCTCCCTCACTGCGTGTGAGGCGGGTAGCTAGGTTGGGCAATCAGACCTGCACACATTGAAGTGCCCGACCTTCGCTCCACCGCGTCCCTATGGACTAAACAGCAGGGGTCATTCACTGTGAGCTAATGAGTGCATGCTTCCCAAGAAGGCTCGAATTGGCAGCCAGAATGGGTCACCTCGGAATCGCGCTCTACGCGATAGAACCGCGATTTTTTAGCATAGACAGCATAGCTGACGTCAACACGTAAACCTCTATCGGAGATGAGGGTTCTACATGGAGCCCAAAGGCATAACGGAAGGAGCTGATCCCGTAACTCGATAGGTGAACGCATGGTCAACATCAGTCAATATTCCTGATCGCGACCGACAATACAACGGGCCCATGATTCAGTGGTAGACTGTTGGATTGAAGGCTCAATAAAAAAATAGAATTCGGGTTAGAATTCCAGATCGCCAAAACCTGGGGTTGAGTATGGCTGCCTGATGACTACTGGGAGGCCAAAAATGGCCGTTGCAAAACCCCTTATCTCTGCCAACACTACTTTCCGCATCAATACTGGTCGTCATGCTATTGCCTGCTATGACTGTAGATCGAAGTACCGAGGCAACGGGGAGCACCAATATGCCGAAATGCAACCAACGTTGGTGGGTGAACATTACTTTCGTCTCTTGTTGTCCAGCAGGGGGGGGGGCACAGCAGTGGCTAGGCAGTTAATGAAATCATGAGAACATTGAAATCAACAGCAAAAAGAAGGCAAAGGGGAAAAATCAGCAGGGCGGAAAACCGCAGTTTTTGTTTACAGTAAAATACTAATTTCCAACAAAGAGCTAGCGTAAGTGCAGCTGTCTTGATGACGGTCAGTCAAAATGCACCAAAGAATGTCTATATCATGCACCGCTGTGCGGCTGCTGGTTGGACTCGACTGAGTGCCCGTAAGGCACAACGGGACGAGTGAGTTCCGCCCGAACGATTGGTGAGCGCCCCCTACCATTGTATATTCCCAATCGCAACCAAAAGGGCAACGGGCTCGTGGCCCAGTTCTTAAAGGAGTGGACTTCTAACTAACAGGTCGCGAGTTAGAGCCTCGGGTGTTCCACACTTCGGGGTTGGGTATGACTGGCTGGCGACGGCTAATAGGCCAGAACTGGCCATTCCAGTCTCCCCTGCCTTTGTCGGTAATACCAAATTTAATTCCGTCAGCGATGACCCGACATCACAAAACTAGAGTTCTTCGTTTAAGTCAAACCAGACAGTTCAACTGTTGCGAACGACTATGTCCCCGACAGCACGGTGACTTACGCGTGAAGAAGCTTATAGTGATAGCAGACTTGCGCAGCATTTACGGCAACCCTCTGCTCCCTCACTCTCCCGGGGCCGGTGGCAAGACGGGGTCAGGACGGTCGGAGGCGGGCTCGGGTGCAGTGGCTGACTAATCTAGACGATCCGACTACGCGTGCCACACACGACCTGGGTCTCGTGGATGGACCAGGTTTCCCCAAGTAAAAGGGCCTTGTGGTGAATGTGACCCCTATGGCACTTTCACCCACAATGGGGTCCGAGCCACCGTGTCCAAGCCCAGCCCAGTCACAAAAAGACGAAGAAGACAGTACTAATGAACGGCAAGCAACATGAGGAAGTTTCGGAAAAGTCAAGAACCTATGGGCGTTTTAAGTCTGCTCTCAGGTTTGGATGCAGGCACTCACCTAGGTTAATAATTATACAGCGCCAGAGAACTTCCGTCGCCTCGTCCTCAGTCAGTTTGTAGAACTTCACCGCATCGTCATCAGGAATACGAAAACCCTGGGAATCGCGCCGATTAAGGAATACAGGTCCCTGTCGGTCAAAATCGATCGCTGAATAAGTAAAAAAAGCCGGGTGTCACAGCAGTAGGCAAGAATAAAAGTTTCATCTGTGTGGACAAGTGCCGGCAATACGAAAACGACTTAGACAGAAACCGCAGCATTCATAACTATTACAGTTGAATTTAATACTAAAGTCAAGGGATAGCGGGTAGGACAATATTGACTTCAGAGATGTTTTGGCAGATTTCAAATAATTCACTTTGACCAAAGTGTGAAAAACTCGGAGCCTCGGTGGGATCCGAACCCATTACAGCAAGGAGAGGCTTTCGTACAGTCAACGCTCTAACCATCTGATCTACGAGGCCCCACCAGACGACGCGAGTTTAATCACCTATGGGTCAAGTTTACCCGCCCAACCTACTGCAACGCCTGGAATCCACCAAATCTGATACAGTAAGCTGACTGCTCAAGCAGGATTTCCTAAGCAATACATCTATAATCTACCAGATTACTGCCAGACTCACGTAATTCATAGGTGTCATGACAAATTTCAAATAATTCATTGGTGGATTCTAGATGTATTCCTTAGGAAATCCTGCTTGGGCAGTCAGCTTACTGTATCAGATTTGGTTGATCCACACCTTGCAGTGGGTTGGGAGGGTAAACGTGACCCAAGTAGGATTAAACTCGCGTCGTCCGGTGGGGCCTCGTAGATCAGATGGTTAGAGCGTTGGCTGTACTAAAACCTTCCCTTACTGTCATGGGTCGGAATCCCACCGAGGCACCGAGTAGACGGACTCGTCCACCCAGGGGCTCCACTTTGGCCACTGGGGTACTAAGTTTGACACCACAGTGCCCTTTGTAAATCCACAAAACACTACCTTCACGCTGCGAAACCTAACAGCGAGTAGGCTACGTCATCGAAGGTCAAATCAGAGCACTACCGAAGGGGTGGTCAGGTGCTT
The DNA here is from genome assembly GCA_902702965.1 of Spirometra erinaceieuropaei. Classification (NCBI taxonomy): domain Eukaryota; kingdom Metazoa; phylum Platyhelminthes; class Cestoda; order Diphyllobothriidea; family Diphyllobothriidae; genus Spirometra; species Spirometra erinaceieuropaei. The sequence continues at coordinate 51,806 of CACRXP010000433.1, read as the reverse complement.
CCGTTCCGGATGATCTTGTTATGTCATACGAATCCGAAAATTCAGGGCTGGCAGGTGTTTCGTGAGAGTACATCTAAAGACTCAACGCACATCGTTGATATTTTGAAATGGCCAGTGCTGACTCAGCAAGAAAACAAACGTAGAGGTCAGGAAGAAGACACTGACGCCGCCATTTAAACGGTCAAGCAGTAAAAAACCGACATTCCAGTTGTCCGTCCAGCTAGCTTAATTTACTTTAAAATACGCCAGTGTCCACACCATGCAAGGCGAGTGAGTTTGGCGCGTTTGCAATGAGAAACCGAATCTGCTGCAGGATCTGTCCAAGCTTCGACGTCGTCAAAACGGCGCGGCGAGGTTTCAAGAACCCAGTTGAAGGCATGGTTGAAGTGCAACCTTTTCGAACGACGTCGAACCGGGTAGAGCCGACTGAATAGCACACTGGCAAATGTTTCCGGAAGCAGGTAACAGACGGACGGTTCGGATCAGAAGGACCCAACGTTCTCTCACCGTTGTGGCATCGAAGAGTCACGGTGGAAGCGGCCAATTGGGTCAAGTACGGCCATCCCAGACCCCCGTAATAATCAGCAAAATACGGCGAAAGAGTTTTTTCAACCAACTCTTGCAGCTGCGAGTAGAGAGTAAACCCTACGCGTTGGCGCACTCAATTCATTGAGCCAATAAGCATGCAGGGCAAACATTCTTACCCACATAGGCTACCGCCAACACGCTGTGACTGAGAATATGGACTGCTAAGTGGGTATAGCGGATGGGTCAGTATCTAGGGTCGTTGGCAGCCGGTGATGACCATTACAGTCTTCTCTGTTCTCGAGCACGGGCTATGCTTGCATTTAGCAAGAAGTTTTAAAAGTACAATGGTGAGCCAGGGTGAGCGACGAGAACCCGGGAATTTACCGATGGATGTCACGGCAAAAGAAGATGATTTAAGGGCCTCTTCAAAAGATCTTGCAACTAACAGTGGTACAGATGAAGAAGCAAGTGAGCAAAAACCCAAGGAAACAGTAAGGTTGGGAGGAGGAGGAGGAGAAGGCTCACTGTGTCCTGTGTACTGATTAATGGACAGCTGTTCACGAACTCCGAGTATGCAATCGGCAACAGACTGCTCAGAGGCGACCCCGGACGAATCCTCTTCCGGCTGCTCTTGAAAATAGGCCTGATCAATGAACCCGGCATCTTGCACGCCGAGATCAGGACTCACTGGCTCCGTGGACTCTCCAGGCGGCCTGCATTTGACCACTGGAAGTTCGCCTAAAACCAGATAAAGCAGAGATAGAGACATTTAAGGGGGGAGAGGAGGGGGGTGGCGGGTGGCGGGTGACGTGTCGAGGCGAAAAGATAACTAGAATATCTAGTTTTGGGTCATCTCAGGCTAGGAGAAACCTGGTAGACCATTCACATCGTCCGGGTCTGGAGACGCCCTGCACCATAAGATGCAGAATGTGCATCTGTTCTGCTGCTGCGGCTGAAACACGAGGCAGAACTCGGGCTCTTAAAGTCGTCGACCTGTTGTCTCACGCCTAGTGGAGCACTCAGAACGTGAAGCTGGCCCCCTGGCATTTGGTTTTGGGCAAGTCAGGAGCGGTTGTCAGCATCGCATCCGTGGAAATCCAAAAAACTCTCCTGGAAGCCAGAGATAGGCTTCCCGAAAAGACCACTGTCCCGGATGCCGACTCCTAGGTTTGCAATTTTGGACCAACTACCTCTCTTAAGAGTAATCTAGTGCCAGTAGATCCGGCAACAGCAGTCGTGGCCGTCATCAGAATAAGCGGCGGCATCACTGTTACCCTCCTCATGATCACCTCAGAAAGCCGTCAGGTCGAGAAACACACTCAAACGGTCAGTGTTGCTGTTGCACCCGATCAAAATGGGGTCATCTGGGCTCGTAATACGTGTTAAGTTGACCGTGTTGAGAGTGCATGGGCCCTTAATTACTCCTGAGCAGATTTGTTAGACGGAGACTCACGCCACACCAGTCCTCACGTCAAATCCCATTTCCGGGCGGCCTCCCTCGGGCAGATCATTGGCACATTGGAGGGAGAGCGGAGGGAGTGAGATTAGCCTAGTCTGAATTCAGGGATGAGTTTTCCTGCGATAAACCAGCCAAAGCGTTTCCCGACTATTAGAACGTGAAAAACTAACCTAAATTCTAAAATGCATTTTCGATTAGAAAGGATTACTTAAGTGGGACGGTAACACTGATTATCGTGCGGTATAATTTCAAGATATTTCAGTCATGCCAGGGTGCTGGCTTTTGAATGAGCCTCTTTTCGGCTGATTGAGAAAGACCGCACTCAGCAAAAAATGACTACCCAAATGATATGACAAATTCCCATTGGTCAGCGATGCCCTTATAAATTCAGATATATGTTATAGAAATACTCATAAAAATATGCTTTTCCTACTCATTCGGTAGTAAATTATCTTTTCTTCAGATTGTGTACTTGAAGAAAGGGCACCTTTTGGATAGAAAAGTTAGCAACGATGAGATTATTAAGACAGTGAACTGACAATTCACGGATAATCGCATCTGTCTGTTTATGAGAGCTCCTCATGAAGTGTAAAACAGCGTCCACATTGATTGCTAAATCTTAAGGTCTTTAAGACGTCTTCGTAAGAGCGTAGAGAGATGTAATATTTTCCCTACACAGAAAATGCGCACTATGTAGTTAGCAAGCCTATGTGCAAGCGGGAATTTAAGTGTTTAAAACCTACAGATATCTTATTTTCAGATGCAAGTTTTGAACATGAGGTGATGTGAACTCAAATGAATACAAAAAAGTACACTTTTGTACATGTTTTTTATGAACTGTATTTGAATTCATAATAGCATGGTCAATCAATGAGAAATCTCCATACTCCCTAAGTAGCCATTTTTTGCGGTGTGGTTCTCGCAAGCGGCCAAAAACATGTACTCAGAAGTTGGCATCCTCGATAATCAATACTACAATGCACTCCTTTTTAATCGAAGGCACATTTCACGAGACAGATCAACTATCGTACGTGCGTGTTGAGCGTGCACGTTTGAACTTGTGTTCAGCACCTGACGGATACGGGCTGGGGTTGAATACACATACGCTTGAGCGCGCAACGGTCAAACTCTCACTCGTGCTTGAAACGATTCCGAGCTAGCAATCGCCAAAAAGCCAAGCGAAGTCTGTCGTGTGAGACAGAGACTCAACCTTTTAACTTCGTTCTCCGAACTATGCACAATTCTCAGTCAGTCGGTTCTCTTACCAGCTGCGGAGACACGACGTTAGGCACCACCCATCTTGGCTAGTCGATTCGGCGCGAAAACGCGCGCGCTATGAGTAAGCCAACTTTCGCCTCTTACGATGGCAGAGCCCTACGGTAGATTTTAGCGAGAGGTTGTCGAACAGCACATTCGGAAGGCTGTTAGTTCCCGAGGCCTCCTTCGGGGCCTAATCCTCAGTCCGATGGACTATGCATTTCTCAAACACTCGACGATTTGTTTGTTAATACTTTCGAATCCTCGTATATGCAGCGCCCAGAGATAGACCCCCCCCCCACACCCCAACGTGTACTCCCCAGTTCTAAGGGGAAAAACTCAATCCAATCAGGAAGACGTCTTCAGATGAAGAAGGCCCCAAATAGGTTGAATGTAAGTCTTTTGGGGCAACGGGGCCACGAGACAACGCCTCGTCAGGAACATGCAGTGGAGCACGGAGCATCCAGCTCCTCTCACTGTTCCAGCTCCATCACTGTGGACAGTATGGCTTGTCTGAAGAGCATTATTTCGAGAGGCATTATAGCCGAGATGACAATTAAATCTCCAAAGAAGGCTTTGTACTTCGCAAGATTTATCCTTCGGTATGGAACTGCCATGGCATCCTCCCTAATGTAAAGCCGAAGAAATGCAGGACCGGGGCTTCTGGGGCGCAGAAAACCAGACGATCTGTCAGCTGCCTTCAGAGGATCTGAATGCCTACGTCATAGGAAAGAACCTAGGACATCAAAATCTGGACCCTATTGGTATGTTGAGAACCTTCGCAAAGCCACAACAGATCCGAATTTGATAAGGCATCCCTGCCTCGCGGATGGCTGGTCAGCTCTATCCAGGGAAACGTGGTCGTAGACGCGCATCGACAAGGACGGAAACAATGATACAAAAACACCTTGGAGGCTGCACCCCAATGCCTGGTAATCAATCCGGACGCATGGGAACCACCGCACCAACTCGTAGAAATCGTAATCTGTCATAAAGAATAAAACTGAGTTTCAAAGTTAATGGAATGTGAGGCTGGGAAACCGTGGACCACCGCACAAACTCGCAGGCATTGATATCGGTCGTGAAAAATGGAATTGCAAGTTTCGAAGCTAACGCGACATAAGCTAATGCTAGGTTTGGAAACTGAGTATCAACGCTACAAACGTTCAACGCATCCCTAAGGTTGCACAAGGAAAACCATCCTATGCCAGCATCCTTTCTGACGTCATTCGTGGGGGCAACAACAAGTGGATCCGGGCAGTAGGGGATGGCCACGAAAATTCAAGGGTGATGTCTCGCCAGGAGTCTATTACGCTGTCCTGGTCCCAAGTGTATGCGCAATGTGGACATTGAAAGGAAAGTAAGCTGAAGGGGGGTGTTGAAGTCGTTAGTGGGGAAAGTAACTGATATTGATATTTTGGCAGATTTTGAATAATTCATATTGACCCAACTGTGAAAAACTCGGCGCCTCGGTGGGATTCGAACCCATGCAGTAAGGGGGAAGGCTTTAGTACAGCCAACGCTCTAACCACCTGAGCTACGAGGCCCCGCCGGACGACGAGAGTTTTATCACACTTCGGTCAAGTTACCTGATGTATGACAAATCTGCCACGAGACTGGAGGAAGCCTAGAATCCGCGCAAAAGACCCGGCTGACAAGACACTCGGGGCAGCAATCTCCCAAACCTAACGGTAAGCCTCACCGTAACCTCAGAAGTGAACCCATTCCTTAACGTAATCATAGACCTAAAGCTAACCCTAAACTTAACACTACACGTAGCTCTAAACCTAACACAAACCCTAGCCCTAACCCTAATCCTAACCTTAACCGCAATCTAGGCCCTAATTTTAACCACAACCCTAACCTTAACCGTAACCCTACCCTAATCCCAACCTGAACACAAAACGTAAACCTTAACCAAAATTCAAACCCTAACTCTAACCGGAGTCCTTGAACTTAATACAAACTCTAACACTAAGCTCAATTCTCAGCCTGGCACTAACCCAACGTCTAAACCGAAACATCAGGTTGCCCTTTCCCACTTTAGCTTTGGCTAGTTTCCTACTAACGATTTCGGCATCCTCCTTCGGCTTACTTTACTTGCAATGCCCACATTGCGTTTACACTTGGGACCAGGACAGCGTAACCGACCCCTACCGATATCTCTTAGTGTTATGGAGTGTACAAGCAACGTAGGGCCACGGCCTAAGGCGCTGAACAGGGGACCAAGCCGGCGGCATGAGACACGCGTGAAGTTAGACGGCCGATCGGCATGCACTGCAGCGCCGAGCACGTGTGATGCCTTTGCTCACGTGTGCGGCCCAATCAATGGCTGGTCGAACATTCCAGACGTTTCCACGGGGGGCCTATCGCGCACGCGGTGGCCAATCAGCGACCAGCACGCCCGGGGCAAGAACATTCTAGAACGCCCTCAACAGCTGGTACGTCATTGGACAGAATGTTCCAGAACGCACAGGAGCCAATATAAATAGTGCATCTTTCTTACGAGTTGTAACCCCTCGTGTCCGTAAGTTACCAGTAAAGTGCTTGTCCCTCGAACCGACTCTCTTCCTGTCCTACCTTTCTTCCGGGTCATAACTCCTAGGGTTGTGAAGATGTTCAAATTCCCAATGCAGAGTCCTCTTCTGCCCCCACACTGGGGCCTCTAACGCTGAGCCGTGTGAGGAGAGCCGTCCCGGAGGCAAGGCGGGATGCGGGAAGTGGGAGAGAAACTGACCCTTTGCTGGTTGCCATGGCGACTCCGTCGGTCTCTAACACACAGGTTCGCAGACCCGAGAAGCCTTAGTATG
>CACRXP010000433.1:26145-43182 GCA_902702965.1 Spirometra erinaceieuropaei | reverse complement strand
GTAAGAGGACCTCGGAGCAACCAATACAAACTAAGGGTACGGCCGCAACATGGGCCACCCACTCAAAACCGCGCGTCCGCTCTGCCAGCGCAAACTCTCGGCACGCCTAATGCCTATTGGTTTATTTATAATGCTGATTGAAATTGTATTCCATACTTGCGAACGATCAAATATGATATGTGTTTGTTACATCCAATCTTTTTTACGATTTGATAATTTCGAGAGGGTCTTGATAAGAATATGTGTTTGTACAGGTGGGTGCAGGCATTTTAGATTCTGCTGGATGTAAGGTTTTCGAAGTTGCGATTGAAGAGCTGGATTTATTCTGGAGCTTTAAAATATCTGACTGTTTCGGAAATTCGATGTGCATAAGTTGGAAAACCTAGATCTTTTTTCTTATCTATGCTTAGGTCATTGCTGGCACAGTATTCCAAAAATGCGAATTGTTTGATAGGTTATGTGGCCAAACTGCGTGAAGGTGCACATGGGCAATGAAGACTTCTTTTAAGCAAAGTTCAATTTTTGCAGACAAGACTTGTCTGGTTTAATTTTTTCAGCGCAGGCACCTGCGTTGATTTTAGAGTAAGTAAGTGCGCCTATGCCCATCAGCATAAAAATGTTTGAAAGTGTTCGATTGTTAATTGGATTTTGTTAAGATGAAAAAGGAAGACTAACTTGCCCAGGAAGATGCGTTAAAGCTTACTAATCATAACTGTCTGAAAAGACGGATAGCGAGTTACGACTATGACCTGTTATTGCGTGTACAAGTGCCACCTAGTGAAGTTGAGTTCTCTATAGTAGTCAATATCGGGTCGGTCCACTGCAACCTCTGACTTTTTCTATAAGCGTCCTCTGATTTGCCATTCTTCATCCGGCTTTCGCAATCTCGCCGCCCACTGGTTGCCGTCCTGTAGTCGCTTTGAGCATTGCATTCGCTCCTTTGCCTTATTATTTTGCGAAGACGCCGTGGAACGCGTGACACGGCCCTTTAACAGTGCAGATCATCGTCATCATTTTTCTATCTCTGTCCTTTTTATCTTTTCGTGTAGTCCAATAAACTTACGTACACTCTCCTTCACCTTAACGAGGGCATTTAATGGTTTCTTCAAAGCTGAAGTTTTGGATTCTACGTCGTGCATGACAAGTGTCTGCATTCTGTTTGTGTTAACGCCGCAATCATACATATGCTTCTCCCTTTGTCTTGAGTCGACTTCATCTTGGCGAGAGAGAGGATGAGAAGATAATTCTGCCGTAAATGGCGTTATTTAAGTTTTTCCGACACCTTGTTGATGCAACGAAAGCTAAAAAACTCAAAAAGCGTTGACAATTCATGTTGGCAAACTAGCCCATATTATAATTTGAAACGAATCGTGCTATACACTCCTTTCGGCCTCACCGTCTCATTTTCTAGTCCACACTGTAGGGAAGTCGTCTGTGTTCGATCTTGGGGAATCTCAACCCAATAATAAGTCTATTGCCTCTCATCCTTGCTCCACCTATCAGCATCCCAAAGAAAACTGAAGCAAGTGCTTAAATTTGATGCAAGTCCGAGTGCGGTTTCCGCGCTTAAACACTGAGGAATTCCGGTCGTTGTTGGGAATCTTTCTCTCATTATCGCCCGCCACAACTTTTAACATCACCCTTTCCAAACGAGACGCATTTTCACCCATATCCGCGTTTAGGAATGGCCTCCCCGCCCCAACTGAAGCAGTGCTTCCCTCGTCCTCCGGTGAATTACCTATACAGTTGAATTCCCTGTAGAATCTCTTACATTATGCTTAGCTCGCCGAAGGCAGTCTGCCAATACGTCCGATTAGAGAGCGCGTTCAGCATCACCAAACCCTAACTTGTTTCCTCCACAGCAGTTCTACCAATGTATTCCTCATGCTAATGTCTATACTGGATCTGTTAACTCGTCCAATCCTCAAATTCGTTCCGGCGGGAATGTGTTGCGGTATCTGCCGCGCGGATTTGCAGCTGAAAATAAGTTAACTAACAATGGTTACCAGTTCACCTGCCCGTTATTCCCTCCCCCAAGTCCTACCCCTTCTTATCCACGTCAGAATTTTTCGATGCCACAAAGTTTTTTGCAGAACCGGATGGTTGCATCCGGACCGGTTGCTCCGTGGGCGGCCCAGAACTGGACGATGTAGCCCACCTCCCTCAGAAACAAACAGCTTTTCCCTTCAAACCTTTTGTTTTAACTACCAGATCCTTGCCAAATAAGATGCCTTTGCTTCAGACACTGGTGTTCGTACATCGCCCAGATATTGTTTTAGTAACGAAGACATGGGCATCAGCCTCCGTGGCTATATGTATTTATGTATGTATATTGAAGGGTTACAGGCAGAGCCCTTGATAACCCTATTTATGTACAGTGCTTTCGCAGATTCATACTCAAAAATAAAATAAAATTGCAGGAATTTAAAATGTGATTGGGTCACAGTTCAATCGTAATCATAAAGTAGTGCATGAGGTTACTGTAAATTAGTGCGGAAGATAGTATATGACAGATTTTACAAAACTGGCTGTGCATAGTCATGCTGTACAAGTCGATTTCTATCGAAAACTAGACGAGCAAATTTTCTTTTAAACACACAAACTGTGTCAGCCGTCACCATCTCGCTTGGAAGCGAGTTCCACGGCCTGACAACCCGCTGGCTGAAAGAAAATTTTCGTCGGTCTAAACGTGTTCGCTATTTCCCGACTTTGAATGCATGGCCGCGTAGTTGGTTTGTACGGGCGAACTCAAAGAAGTCCTCTGCCCTTAATGAGCAACCCTGGCCGCGAACAATCCGGAACGTCCAGAGTAGACTGCAGTTTATTTGTCTATAAGAGAGAGGGAATAGGCCAAGCAAATTCAGCCTCTCCTGATAAGACAAATGCTTCAGACCGTCGACCATCTTTGTCGCTCTGCGTTGCACCTGTTCGAGTAAGTTGATATCCTTCCTCATCCATGGTGAAGCTGCTGGCATTCCATACTCTAGATGAGGTCTTCCAAAGACACCAAAGAGTCTTTCGAAGTGTTCAGGAGGAAATATTTTAAATGCACGTCTGATCCAGTGTAGAGTACTAGTTGCCTTCTGGACCACCTTTCTACAGTGTTCTGATGGCGATAGATTTGTCGTCGTCCATACACCCAGATCTCTGTGTCTTTCCACAGTTTCTAACCCCGTCCCGTCAATATAGTACTGGTGTTTGGGAGAGGCATTGCGGCCGGTGTTCAGGTGCAAAACCACGCATTTGGACACGTTAAACTTCAAAAGCCATCTGTTCGACCAAGCACACAGTTTGTTGATGTTCGACTGCAACTTCTCTGCGCCATCATCACACTTGACTTCACTCCATATTTTTATGTCATCCGCGAACATGAGAGCCTCGCAATTCACTTCGCTGATGCAGTCATTAACATAAATCAGGAAGAGTACTGGGCCTAAGACAGAACCCTGTGGGACACAACTTTCCACTTTTACCCATTCCGAGGTAGAATTACTAACGACGACTCTTAGTAGTCTGGAGGACAGAAAACTCCTGATCCACTTAAACATTCTCCCTTGAATCCCTACATCCCAGATCTTTTGCAAAGAAGCCTGTGTGGGACACTGTCAAAGGCCTTCTTGAAGTCAAAAAATATGACATCTACTGGAAAACCCTTATCGGTAGCTCGTGTCCATTTCTCGTGTGAGTAAAGAACACTCGTTAGGCAGGAGCGCCCTGGACGAAAGCCGTGTTGGGCATCGCACAATATTTTGTTCTGTTCCAGGTATTTCATCAAGTGTCTTTTGATAGTGAGTTCCATTATTTTACACGCGATGCAAGTAAGACTGACAGGACGATAATTTCCGCAGTCAAGTCTTGAGCCTCCTTTATGGATCGGAGTAATCAGTGCGCACTTCCATTCTTCCGGTAGCTCGCCGTCTTCAAATGACTTTTGAAATATTGCGGATAAGGGTTTGCACAGTTCATTAGCAAGTTCCCGAAGTGCTAGGGCGGAAATTCTATCTGGGCCAGGCGATTTGGCCGGTTTCAGCCGGAGTAGCTCGGCCCTAACAATGGTAGATGAAAAGAATGGTTCCTCGGTTAAGGAGGGTAGGGAGGGGAGAGGATGGGGGAGGGTACTGGGAGGAGAGGTTGGTTGGCAAATGGATGGATGGGCAAATATAGAACTAGGTTCTCGGGTGAAGACGGACTGAAGGAAGTCGGAAAGGAGGGACGCTTTAACCTGGTCATCAATCTCCACTTTTCCATCTGCAGACCTGAGGGCAGGGAGGAGCTCCTGAGTCCTTTTAGTACTTCGTATATAACCATATAGAATTTTCGGATGCACCAACGAATTTCGGAGTATGTTCAGTTCAAAATTCTTTCGCAGCTTTGAGGCCTCACTTTTACAGACGTTTCTAGGCTATAATTGCATTCGAAATGATCGTCAAGAAAGCCGTGGGGCGGGCAGATGCGTCTACATTAAGCAAACACTTACATTTTTGCCACTTGACCTCCCGCATTTTTCCGCAGTAGGAGGCAGCTGCTGGCTCCAGATTGCACTAAAAAATAAGTTCTCCTTACCCATTGGCTGCGTCTATCGCCCTCCCAACGCCAACGACAATTTTGATTGTTTACTCTCACAGGTATTTCATGCTGCGTTCGACTTAAGCTTTAAGTATCAATTGGTTGCTGATGTCTTTAATAATAATAATGATGATGATGATGATAATAATAATAATTATTATTTCATTTAATGCCAGTTTGCAGGTATTTTCAGGGAAGCGTTGGACAGAGATCCGTTCAGCAGTGAAAAAATCTCCTGTCAAAAAGGAAATAAATAAGTTGGTGGGGGTTTTTATTTTTTGGAGGGTTCAAGAGGAAAAAACTGCGGACCGCAAACTGCCGACAGTCAAGAAGAGAGGCGTTGCACGGTATCGGATAGTATAAGTTGCCAATTCTTTTCATGAAGTTGCGGCTAGCACAAACAGAATCGCCAAAGGACAGCCGGTCTCCGCCTTCCTGTCCCAGAAGGTTCGAAGACGTTCTTGAGGCTGTGGATGCTGAAATGTGGAGTCAGACTGTCGTTTTTCCCAACCGACGATCAAGCAAAGGTGACCAAAGTTTCTATAGAGGTTGCATGCCTTCGTCAGTGTCATCCCTGGGCCCACTCGGGGGCTCAGATCATGACATAGTTGTTTCTACGTTATAACTGGTGGCTGACAAAATGCTGTACTAAAATATATCTTCTTCCTCGATCTCCAATCAGTTTGCTCGACCTTATTTTCAACAAACCTTGATTCTTACAATTGAACTGACTTCTTCAGAAAAGCTCCCACAAATTTTGGGTGCTGAATCTACTGATCGACTGTACCGTAGCGATGGCGTTTGTGGTCTCTGAACACTATGGTCGGTCTCACCAGCTGTTCCTCGATGCCTCTACTTTGACTATCCCCAACTTCATGAAAGGAATTTGACGTCCGATAATCTCCGATACCGTGCAACCTCCCCCCTTCTTGACGGTCGATATTCTACCACCGCCGACAGTTTTTTTCTCCTGAGCCCTCCAAACCACAAAAACCACCATCAACTATATTTTTATGCCTTAAGCTCAGGAGTTTTTTTCACTGCTGGTCGGATTTGTGTTTACTCGCTTCCCTTGACAATGCCTGTAAACTGGCATTAAATTAAAAATTTAATTTAATTTAATTCCAAAGTTCGGACGTAAACGTATGCACTGATAAACTGCACGAAATTTTGGACCCGCTTACTTTTCTTTTTCTCCTCCTTAAAAACATAATTGATATCGGGAATGAGGTTTTCCTACCCTTTCCCTTTCGTCGCAGGTCGTGCAGAATTTCCCGCCAACCCTATCTTCAGAACGATGTTTCCGTTCTGCCCTCGGTTTTTGGTATTTTTGAGCGGGCTAAAAGGTTGTCTGATGGAAAACAACTAGCCAAAGAGGTCAAGGCATTGAAAATCGTTCGTTAAATGTCTCGAAACTTTTCTCCCGAAAAGTGCGAACTCACAGAAAGACGCAGCATCCCATCCTCCGAGACGCTCTCGGAAATCCTATAGTTGATGCCCAGTTAACCGCTGATAGCTTCAATGTTTTGTTGTCCAAAACGTTTATTGAAGACTCGACCACTCCGCTTCCGACCATCCAGGAATTGACAGGAACATTTCTCGATGCTAGAACTTTTACTTTGTGGGAGGTGGCTGCTGAGATTCGACGTTTTCGTCAATCTCATAGCCCAGGACCTGACGATGTCCCAGTTAGCATCCTTAAAGCGGGGGAAAATGTAATCTTTCCATTTCTCTCATACAAGATATTAAATCTCGCTCTTGATAGTGAAACCTATCCTACGTCCTTGAAGGAATCACACATTTTGCCTATTCCCAAGCATTGCGATCTACGTCATTTGATGACTTTTGATCAATAAACACCCTCTCTGCAGTTTCGAAGATCTTAGAGACATTAATCATAGATGAGATGATGTGTCACTGAGTATTCATGTTGTACAAGTCGGTCTCTCTCGAAAAGGACGCGAGCAGGTTTTAAATAAAAATAATAATTTTTATTCAAGAACCATGGAGATCCGGTCATGGCAAGCAAGAATAAATTTCTGCATTAATTTTAGATCAGGTGGAGAGAATTTACACAATAGTTACTTTATAGTTATCGAATAAGTACTCTGTTACGGAGAATGATGACCGAGCAGTGAGAAAACTCCGTTATCTAATAAACAGAGTGAATATGTCCGGATCAACATTATAAGAGAAAGCATATCGCTAACGAAATCATAAGAGGCGGACAGGACCGTTCTGCATGCGGCAAGGTACAGCTCAATTCATGGAGGGGTAAGTATGCGGGTTAGACAGGACTGGTCTGCATGCGGCCTTGAGTAAATCTTCTAAACGGACATCATCAAGGTAGAATTCGTATACCGGATGAGTCTATTCACGACAAAGTGGCGAGACAAGAAGAACCCAAACGCGATCGGTCCTGGCCGCTTGGAGTCCAACCGAGGAGAAGGCAAGGGGCGTGCAACCAAACTACTAGTAAAATGGTGAATACAGAGGGTTCTGTCAAGAGCGTCAACAGATGGCTTGGGGTCGAACTGGGGAGATGGCCCCAAGAACTGCAAAATTCAACGATCGGGGCGCGAGGGCGCCAAATTGCGGAGCCAGAGTGAAATTCTGATGAGTATTGACGATTAGCGAATTTGAGGAGTCTAAAAGCGTCTACATTAACCTAGCCAAACTATTTCTTTGAGAGTCCTTGCCAGGAAGGATATCACATTCTGTGAGGGGCAGGATGTATGAACCAAAAATTTAAGAAATCTGAATTTGTGATGAGGGTTCGTAGGAAACGAAACCACACACAAAAGAAGGAAATGTGAGCGGATTCGGAAGTTCACTGGCGGAGTTCTAGATTCTTGGTGGCCCTTTCTCAGTGCCATAGAGAAAGTTGTCCAGGGAAGATGAGGAAAATAAGAGTTTTATTGGGTCGATATTCAGATAAAGCCTCAGCCTTCTGCTAAAATTGTGCAGATTGTCTGGAGATCTTAATGTTCTTGGAAGGTTATTCAGAGGAAAGTATACGTGGAAACGAAAAAAATGAGAGCGCTCAGAGGTGGAGGAAGCGGGAGGAAGCATAAACATGGAAGAATTGCGAAGATTGCATGGGCGACTACTAGGAGTAAGTGCTGAAATTCGGAAGATTTGAACTATTATTAATGTGAAAGAGGAGACAGAAGCCTGCTTCCAGTCCTCGAACCCATAAAAATTCTAGATAAATGATCTGGCATTTATCGTAGTAGGAAGTATTTGGATGTTCCTTACCTAAGTGTCTTCTAGTTTAATGTCATCAGACAGTTCCAGTTTCTGAACGACTAGCCGCGTTCATCGAACCGAAGTTTGAGAAGCACAAACATTCGCTAAAGTCTTAATTTAATTTCAGGAAGATAGAAATTGTAAGACATAATGCCACAAATCAAGACAGCCTTCACCGTAATTCCGTCAGCGTGCGGCGAGAGATCAAGAATATTGGTGTAGCTTAAACCTAAATCCTTGATGATGGCACATTCAGTCATAAGTGGGCCTTGAAAGACCGCTAGATGAGGTAGCTTATCAAGTCCAAAACACATATAGCGACATTTTTCATGAAGAGAATTCTATTAACTATTTTGTACTTCACGCTTAAAGAGTAAACAAATCAGCATGGAATTGCTCTAGGCAATGTTGGGTCGAAGATTTAGTGAATGAATATACACATTTCAGATCATCAGCATAAATAAGTGGTCAAGAATGTTTGATTGTCGACAAGATATCAATAATGTGAAGCAGGAACAAAGGATGACATAAAACGGTTCTTTTTAGAACATGACTTACAATGGCGCTCTCATTGGAAAATGAAGATCCCCCTAACACCTTTTTTACGATTATACAGGTATGGCTTGATTAAGTTTATAAGAGGACTGTGACAGGTTTCACAAGTGCGACTAGCTAAGACGCCATGTCTGGAAGAGTTAATAACTCGGTTGGCTAAAAAAGTCAATAATTTGCATGGCAATAGCTTTTTCAAGGATTTTAGCAAGAGGAGATTTTTTATGGACACCTCGATAGTTTTGAACATGAGAACGACAGTCAGACTTAAATATTGTAATAATAATAGAAGTTTTCCAGTTGTAACCAAAGAAATCATTTTCGAGAAAGACTAAAAAGAGTTTGTTATGCAGAGGAAGAAAATCTCATGTCTGCTTTATAGGAGAGTTCGGAACATTTTCCGCACCCAATGAATGTTAGTTAGGTAGCTGGTGTACCAGTTTTTGAATAGTTGCAGGAGAAGAATTAATGGTGTTGAGGGAGGCAGCAGACAACAGAGTAAATGAAGTGACTGGGTAAGTTGCACTGACTGTCTGAAATTCAGGAGACCGACTACAGGTTGCATTGAGATTCTGAAACTTCCTTCTTGAGGTCCACGCACGAGAATATCAGTTTTCTCAGCCTAAGCATTATGGTCTTTTGAGAAAACGATGTCCGCCCTCAGCTACATCTCCGGCCAATTGTCAAGGCCATCTTGGCGCATACGTTCTGAACCGCCTGGTTTCGTTCGTCACCAATCCTTACCAGGATTCATTTCTGCAGTCATTGTTTCACGCCAGTTGTCATAGACAGTCGTGCGGAGACTTGGTACCAAGCCTCCGTGTCTCCTGTGTGATGACATTTCCCAACTCGCCACTGCAAATAATCTCAGGGATATCCCCTTGGACTGCATAAGCCCCAAGGAAGATGGGACGTTAGAAAGTATCTTTTCTCAAACCGCGTCGCTGAACGGTATAAAAACTTGCCCACGTTAATTGCGATGTCTTAATCTGAGGAGGCATTTACACACCGACTTAATAGACATGCTGCAAAAAACAAGCGGTTCATGTAACAGTGGATTATGGCAGTCTAAGTCTTAATTCACTTGACACCGCAATTTCTATCTGTGTTGCTAATTCCTCTGATTTTTATATGACGAATAAAGAGTTCAAGAGTGTGAGCCTTTTTCCCTCAATTACACTGAACTGAACTAAACCTAGAAACTTTTCGCGTACTGTACCGGCGTTGCGTACTCACTCGCTGGTCCGTCTCAGTAGATGCACATTACTCCTCCATCTTCCTCCACCTTTAAGCGCTCTCTTTTTTTCGCTTCCAGATATACTTTCTGCAGCGTATCCTGCCCGGGCCGTCAGGACATCATGCCACAAATGCGTGACAAGCGAACGATCAAGGTCATGACCCCTGTTCAGACCTTCTTTGTGCTGATTGGCCACACATCGGCCTATGACAGTCCCCCTTGCCATATACCCGGCCGTTTCCCCAAGCCTCCTCACTTGTGCTGTCTCTCGTACTCAGTACACGTTCTATTTCCAATTACCCTTCTGTTTTGCATGGATAACATTGGCGACGCAGCCTAACGAATATGTATTCATTGCTGCCTACACCGTTACCTTTCTGGCCAAAGAACACCCAGAAGCCCTCAAATGACTCGAGGAAGACATTTGAGAATTATATTGAACCACTCCCGATTTTGCTGCCCACGATTGAAACTCCTCCATACGAATCTCAGAGAGTTGGGACAACGATATTTCGATGCCCTCAATCTACAAAAGGCTATAGATCTCCAAACAACCTTCAAAAAACTCGAGTCAGCGTGGGGAGGAAAAGACAACGTTTTTCGCAGTCGCTATCGGTTTTGTCAAATGCGTCAAGAATCCAGTCAATGTGTCAGTGACTTTATTACTAATCTGACTCTGGCCATCCAGGACTGTGGGTATAAAGAGATCAAGGCAGACAAATTCGAGCACGCAATGCTCGTTCAGTAGTTGGTCGTCGGTCTGCGCAATGAAAAAGCTCGGAAAAATCTCTTATCAGAGAAGAAGGATTTGTCATCGCAGAAAGCCTGTGATATCGCCAGTCATCAGGACCGCGTGCGACAAAATCTTCAGCAGCTGAATCAGTCAACCGATGGAGTGATAGCATCCTTGGAATCTGAAATGGCTGTCTCCGTAGTCAACACTGCTATGTCTTCACCAAAATAACGACCCTCAGCTCCCTCAAAACAATTACCATCCTTCTATTGTTGTGGTCAGCATCATATCTGGTGGTCAGACTGTAGACATCGAATGTAGTGCACCGAATGCCTTCTGGTGCGGAGATGCCGAGGGCCTTTTCATCAAGAACCATGTCACAGGCGGAAACCAACTATTCAAAACTAGATAAAGATGCTTTGGCAATAATTTTTGGCCTACATCGCTTCCACCTGTATCTTTTTGGCCGACCCTTTGAGATTCACACTGATTACAAACCCCTCTTAGGTCTGCTGGGAGAAAAACGAGGGATACAACAGATGTCCTCGCCGAGAATGCAACGATGGGCACTCACCCTGTCTGCATACACGTATGCAATGAAATACGTTACAGGTAGTGCAAACGTAGTGGCTGACGGCTTGAGTAGGTTTCCTATTGTGGACGATGGCATTAACGGGGCACCTGTTTTCGAGACCATAAATTTTTGCAGAACGTAGTCAACGCACCTGTAACCTGTCAACAGATTCGACAGTGGACATCGAGAGGCCCTCTCCTAAGTCGGGTAAAAAGAGCCCTACAATCTGGCTGGCCGTCCTCTACCTCCCCTGATTTTCAACCATTCTTCAGCCGTCACAATGAGTTAAGTCTACAAGACGGATGCATACTATGGGGAAATCGTGTAGTTGTGCTACCACAAGGCCGACGGGCCATCCTCAGAGACCTGCACAATGCCCATGCTGGTACGGTTAGAATGAAAGCTCTCGTCCGCAGCTATGTTTGGTGGCCCAAAATTGACGCAGATATAGAAAACGTGGTGAAAGCATGTCACGTGTGCCAAATAACACAGAAGACCTTACCGAAGGTTCCTCTGAAGCCTTGGGCCTGGCCCGACTCGCCGTGGAACAGAGTACACGTGTAGCGGCCGAGGACGTCAAGGGTAGCACACACCGAAGAAAGAGAACGCTGAGGGTAGATCCTGGAGGAGATGAATCTGAACAGAGTCGTTAGCATAGCTGAATACTCATTCACACGCAGCAGAAGATGGAACGTCAGGAATGGGATACAGTATAGAATAACAAGACGGTCATGGGGAACACGTATAATGATAATAGTTACTCGTACAGGTGGAGCGAGTTACAGTCATAAAATAACCTGTCTGGATGGAGAGGCGAGGCCAACATGCCAGCTGGAAAACCGGTGGGGAACGCAGCGCTGGGGCAACTGCAGGGAAGGGCCGAGGGGGTTGCCGATGTAGCGAGGGAAGCGGTACGAGCGTAACGTCACGATACGGAGAGAGGGAAGGGATCGGCGGAAGCGAGAGGAAGGGACACCGGCCATCTTCACCAGCATGCGGCTACGCCATCTCCACACTAGGTCCTCGCGCGGAAAAGTGTCACGCATTCAAACAATTCTGTTCAAGTTCAGGGGCGTTACACACGTCGATTATTTTGGGCCATTCCAAGGCCATATGGTTTTGGTGGTATAAGATGTATATGTAGATGTATATATTGAAGGGTTACAGGCAGAGCCCTTGATAACCCTATTTATGTACAGTGCTTTCGCAGATTCATACTCAAAAATAAAATAAAATTGCAGGAATTTAAAATGTGATTGGGTCACAGTTCAATCGTAATCATAAAGTAGTGCATAGGGTCACTGTAAATTAGTGCGGAAGATAGTATATGACAGATTTTACAAAACTGGCTGTGCATGGTCATGCTGTACAAGTCGATTTCTGTCGAAAACCAGATGAGCAAGTTTTCTTTTAAACGCACAAACTGTATCAGCCGTCACCATCTCGCTTGGAAGCGAGTTCTACGGCCTGACAACCCGCTGGCTGAATGAAAATTTTCGTCGGTTTAAACGCGTGCGCTCATTCCCGACTTTGAATGCATGGCCGCGTAGTTGGTTTGTACGGGCGAACTCAAAGAAGTCCTCTGCCCTTAATGAGCAACCCTGGCCGCGAACAATCCGGAACGTCCAGAGTAGACTGCAGTTTATTTGTCTATAAGAGAGAGGGAATAGGCCAAGCAAATTCAGCCTCTCCTGATAAGACAAATGCTTTAGACCGTCGACCATCTTTGTCGCTCTGCGTTGCACCTGTTCGAGTAAGTTGATATCCTTCCTCATCCATGGTGAAGCTGCTGGCATTCCATACACTAGATAAGGTCTTACAAAGACACCAAAGATTAAATGGATTGATGCGATTCCGACAGGAAATTCTTGTTCTTCACTGACTACAATCAACAAGTTGCGAACCGGTTTCTCTACTTTTGGGATAACTGAAATGTTTGTTTCAGACAATGGCCCGGCCTTTACTAGTGCAGAATTTAGAGATTTCATGGAGAAAAATGGAATTAGACATTTAACTACTGCCCCGTACCACGTTGCTTCTAATGGTCTCGCAGAGCGTGCAGTCCAGACAATAAAGCACGGAATAGCCAAACAGACGGGAGCGGACTTGGCCACCAAGTTGTCAGGCTTTCTTGTCAGCTATCGCATAACACCGAACGATTCAACTGGTGCTTCGCCTGCATAATTGATGTTCAAGCGGCAGTTGCGCACACGACTCGACCTGCTTAATCCATCAACGCATGATACAGTCATTGCAAAACAAAAGAAAATGAAAGCACGATATGATGTAAACACCCCACCACGAGTCGTCGCCCCTAACGAAAGTGTCTACACGAGACTGGAAAACGTAACGAACTGGTGTCCAGCGGTAGTTCGAACAAGCGAGGGGCAAATAGTGGAATTAGAGTTAGAAGGTGGGAGAATTGTGCGTCGGCATATGGACCAAGTTCGCAGCCGAACGGACACAGTAAGTGGAGAGTTCGGAAAGTTCGAACTGCCGGCAACTCTTGATAGGGATCCCGAAATCCTGAGGACTGAACACCTACTGCCTGCGCAGAGCACTACGCCACCGACCGAGGCGTATGTTCCTCCTCCTCCTCCTCCTTCTACCCCGGCCAGCACTAGCTTAGGGGCAGAGGAGCCAGTGACTGCACAAAGCGACGCAGAGGTAGAAAATACCGCCCTGAGAAGATCGACACGAATCCGCAAACCTGTCCAACGCTTTCAGGACGAGTCTTATTAGAACATTGTCTAATTATCCATTATTACCTTTACTGTTACCCCCCCTCCCCTCCTCCCCATGCTCTCCACCTTAGGGTGGAGGGATGAAGCGTATCCTGCCCGGGCTGTCAGGACATCATGCCATAAACGCGTGACAAGCGAATGATCAAGGTCATAACCCCTGTTGAGACCTTCTTTGTGCTGAATGGCCACCCATCAGCCTATGATAGTCCCCCTTGCCATATACCCCGCCGTTTCCCCAAGGCTCCTCACTTGTGCTGTCTCTCGAACTCAGTACACGTCCTATTTCCAACTACCCTTCTGTTTTGCATACATAACACTTTCCTCTGGAATAACCTTCCATTAACTACAAGATCACCAGACAATCTACATACCTTTAAGAGAAGATTATGCCTTTATATGAATGCAGACTCGATTAAACTTTTATTTCTCTCATCCTTTCCGGACAAATTTCTTTATGACACTGAGAAATGGCCATCGGGAATTTAGGACGCCGTCATTAACTATCCGTATCTGCTCACATTTTCTTCCTTTGTGAGTCGTATCGCTTCCTAAGATCCCTAACCAAAAATGTTAATTTTTCCAATTTTTCAGTTCATGCATCGTGCCCTCACAGAATGCGCTCCATCGACGCTCTTGGCGGGACCTTCGCTATTCGCCATATACTAGTAGTCTGATCGCATCTGCCTTACCCCATCATCGGATGGACTCGGATGAATGGAACCGACCGCATCTGGGTTCCTACCGCCTCGAGACTGGTTTTCAATTTCACCACTTATTTGCCTTATTTAAGGCCACATCCAGGCCTGTCCTGACTAACCCGCCTACTTACCCCCCTTCATGAAATCCGTTATACAGTGTCATATACAACTAACAATTATTTCTGCCCTGGCGATATCCGACTGTAATCCATTATATACC
This sequence comes from Spirometra erinaceieuropaei, assembly GCA_902702965.1. Lineage (NCBI taxonomy): Eukaryota > Metazoa > Platyhelminthes > Cestoda > Diphyllobothriidea > Diphyllobothriidae > Spirometra > Spirometra erinaceieuropaei. Next base: position 28,609 of record CACRXP010000433.1, on the reverse strand, counting down.
GTCCCATGCAGGCCAGTCCTGTTCGCATTATTTCTGTTATTGCTTTTTTATTGAGAGTTTCTTTTCTCCTGTAAAATCAATCTTATCATTTTTAATTTTCATGTGGAGTTTTTTCACCCCTCGCTAATCATTTTTCTTAACAGACTACTAATTAAGAAACTATGAATTGCACTTTGTACAGATTTTGCCTACCTCGTCTAAAATTCGCATGCAAAGTTGCTTTTCCTTGCTTTGACGGGACCCTGACGGGCCTTTAATAAAAATTATTATTGTCATTATTATACACCTACTCTGCATCTCAATGTCCTTTTTCCAAGTACTTTCCCCTTAGCATTTTGTCTGAAAGCGTGGGCTCCAAAGACTATTCTTTTGCATTCAACTCCGGAATGTTTTACTACTGCTCTTAGGGTCCATCCTTTGTTTAAAACCCTCCAACTTTAACTTTGTGGATGTTGCCATTATGAGCACCTACACAGACATACAAATCTCCGGCTTGCGTCGACAATGTTTCCAACACAAAATAGCCCAATTTTAAAATTCTGCTGCAGTGTTGATAATTCAATCAGAATTTAGACAAAACATTAATGGCGCATTAATAGTGTCCTCCGGATGCTAAACAATGCCACCATTAAACTCAGCAGAAACAATTTCCGAATTGGCATTTACGTAAAACTTGATTTCAAGTTCATTGCACTGCATCCATTCTCGCCATCCGACTTAAAATATGAAGTTTACTGATTGGCCCAGTGAAATATCACAGCTCATGTCGTGAAAAACAGATTCTTGTCAGAGAGATCTGAAGTCAATTTAATTTAAAAGAAGATTTTTCGAGCGCATTCGTAAGAAGAACAGGCCAATAACGAAATTTATGCCTCGTCTAGGGGAAGCGACAAACGCATTAAAGTGTTCCCGTATACGCTAAGCTCATGCTGGCCGTTTCTAGATGCAGCAAAAGAATGATTCCGGGATCGCTTCACTACTATAGTTAACCGAAGGAAAGACCTATATCAGTTTTCCTTGACAGTTTTCTCAAATTACCTTTTCCGGGTTTCCTTGCAGTTTTCAATATTAAACCAAAGAATTTAATGCAAAACTATGGACATCGGAATCCGCCAGAAAACGAGTTCCCACCAACTGCTTCAAAAACAGAAAAAGTGTCTTTAATGTCTTATTCGCCTTGTGTAAATGAACCTTAACATACATCACAGCTGTCACAGTTAGTCGGCAACTTCGACCTCTGACTCAGCATTACTCTTATCTCCTGACGAGGTCTCCTTCACACATAAGTCAGCCCACACATTTAAGTCTACATATTTTGGGGCCCCAAAATGCCTGGAAGTCCAGACGAAACCACAGCAAACAATAGATAGTGTTAAAATGCACTCGGAAATAAAAAACGCGGTATGCTTGGAAAAATGCGCTGGTACAGTTGAGTTGTTTTGTTTTAATTTTCTTATCCTTTTATAAAAAAGTAAAAAATTACATTCTCATCACCAAACCTATTCAACGCATCTCATCAGAAGATACCCTTGGAATATTTTTTTAAATATGTTGTCAATTGTAGGACCGTGTTCGTATATATTCTCACATTTAATTTATTGTGCAAAACAGGATATTTAGCATTTCTGGCGCGAAGAGCATACTTAATTTTAAAGAAAAATCAAGCCGGCAAGCTTAGAGCACTGAGCATAACAAAACGCCGACTTCACTCTACGATATATATTAGCGGGTATAAAAATCGCCCTAGACCAAAGCACTGGATACAAAATCAGAGTTGCCCTAGTTTCTATATTCAAGCTGAACAGACGCAGGAATATATATATATATATATATATATATATATATATATACATGCGCGTTAATTTCGTTTTTGAAGAATAGCCCTTCAATATTTTTCAGACCAGGGCTCGCACTTTTATTTGTGATTGAATTCGGCCACCTCAAGTAGCCGACCAGTGATGGAAAATCAACTAGAAGAATGCAGTTTTTCATAGATTTCTCTTTATTTTTCTGTGACTTCTTTTGTCGGCAATTCTGTTGCACAACATATAGTGATTTAACAAGGCGTTGCCTTACTTGAGGAGAGTTGGGCAAGGGACCAGGCATTTGGAGTTCGTTCTTTATCTCAGAGGTGTCTTTGAAACATGCTGGAGCGTTGTAGGTTTGTGGGTCTCCAGTTAAAAATTTGAAAAAGCGAACCTATGATTGAGAGAGTCTATATGTGGTTTTAAAACTAGACACTCTGTACCATCCTATAGGTTGATACAATAAAGCATAGATAAACGTTCGCTGACAATTTGAATCTTTGCTTCGAAATAAACTAGATTACTCTCTCTATCTTAAAAAATGGTGATATAATTTCAGCAACTGCTGCTGAGTAACTGTCAATGGTAGCGGTGAATCCGAAATTACTCACTTGCTGTCCGATGAGCGTTTGAGGAGATTACCACTGAAGGGCAGCCGC
>CACRXP010000433.1:0-26098 GCA_902702965.1 Spirometra erinaceieuropaei | reverse complement strand
TGAATTTACAGTACCAGTCGGGGCGCGAGTTTTGGAGGTGAAAAATGGGTCTTACCTCATTCAGGATGATGACGGAAATGTGGGTTATTTAATTTTTTGCTAATTTTTATTGTATCCAAAATTTTTATTGAAATAATTCTATACTCTTTAGGTATCCTTTTTAGTTCACTTTGTTCTAGTACACCTTAATTTTAATCAGCTCTTACTAGTTCGATCCCTTTAGCCTACGTTGATAAGAATAGATATCGGTTAAGGAACTATTCCCTGTCTGCTTAATCTGCCCTTCATTTGGTTTAATATCCGAACTTTTCACATCAGAAATGTTGATAACGCTGCTTTTAGAGTTTCACCATTGATGCTGACACGGAATGTCACCTGATGCACCCAAGCTCCATAAAAAGCATGCCAGACATGATTGCACTCGGAGAGCTAACTGAGTGTGGCATATTGCGAAACCTTTACTTGCGCTACCAGGAGAACCAGATATACGTAAGGAGACCTTTTACAACATTGCCTTTTTAAAGACATACACAGGATCGATTCTCATTGCGATCAACCCCTACCGACCACTTCCAATCTATTCGTTGGATACAATGAAGGAATATTCCAATAAGGGTATTGGCGAACTGCCACCCCATCTATTTGCCATCGGTGACAACGCCTACCGCAATATGAGAAAGAATCTGTGTGACCAATGCATAATTATAAGGTCTCGCACGTCCCTATGCAATACAAACTTAATGATCCGCATCTTTGAAACCTTTGTCTTAAAGACTGATTTCGATTGTGCCATTGCCTTGCTTTTAGTGGCGAAAGTGGAGCCGGAAAGACAGAGAGCACGAAATTATTGCTGCAGTTCATTACGACAGTGAGCGGAAAGAAGTCATGCATTGGAAAACAAATCCTCGATTCTAACCCAATAATGGAAGGTGAGAATTTGAAATCGCGACTTATTATGTGGACCGCGCTGTTAAATCCTAACCGATCAGGGCGCTTGCTAGATGCATGCTAGTAGTAAATGTTTCCTACCGACGAACGGAGGACTACTGAACTGTAGCTATTTAGTTAAAATCAGCAGCTAGCTTTACTGACTGTTGTTGAACGGTGGAAATTAATAAAGGTTTCCAACAGAAGCGAACAGGAAAGTTAAAGGAGGCAATTCAGAAGAAGATGCAATCACTGGAGAAAGGAGTTTATTGGCCGGACGTTTCGGGTTCTCACTCTCAACCCATTATCTGCAACTGTCCCTAATGGTAGGTTCGAGTGAAAATCGAACCGTCCGATCAATAAACTTATTGTTCCAGTGATCTCATGTTCCTCTTCTTCTGACCGACAAAAGTAACAGAGAGAGCGTTTATATTCTGGACTCACTGCAAGAATCATTATCAAGCCGAACACAGCCTGTTATATCCTGCAGTTTCCTATTCTTTACGCTCTCCCTGGGGGTTCGGCACTTATTACAGTATGTTCGAAACCCTTATGAGGCTTTTAGTAAACTGAAAAGGCAATATTTCTGTAGTACATTTGATTATATGCTTAACTAAAGGTGTTTTAGCTGTGGTTGGTGCTGTAAAAGTGTTAGGTCTCCTGCCCCACTTCCTTTGGATTGTGCACTTCTTAGGACGCATACCTCACAAGGCCTACAATTCTAGATGATATTGATCCTTGCTTTTGGTTTGGATGAATTGGTTCTTTCGTTCACAGCCTTCGGAAACGCCAAAACTGTACGCAATGACAACTCATCCCGATTTGGAAAGTACGTTGACGTCCACTTTGATCAGAACTCCGGTCGCATTGTGAGTGCACGGATCGAGCAGTACTTGCTGGAAAAATCTCGCATCGTCACGCAGGCCCCTGGCGAGCGAAACTATCATGCCTTCTATTGCATGCTTGCGGGTATGAAGACGGAGAGGAAGAACCAGCTCGGTCTTAAGGATGTCAGTGCCTACAATTACCTCGTTCAGGTTAGTTTTACACTCGACCCCATTACTGCGTTTTGTCCCGCAATTTGAGTAACCTGGGCCATTTCGGGATGCCAAAATCATGTGATCTGGGATGCTTACGATCACAGAAGTCATAAGTAAACCTACAACTCAGGAGCTGGGTCTTAAAAAAGTATAGAGATTGAATTCAAGTCTTATATTGATCCTGATAATGTGTCCGGTATAGGTAATTGAAAACAGCAGAAAACTCCTAGTTTTGGTGATTCTAGTCTCATCAGTTATTTTCCGGCATGACATTTACCCGGGATCATGTTTAAAACGTGACCTTATTGGGTAATACCTGCCTTAACTGGGAGCTTTCCTACGATTTTCATCAAAGTTATTAAAGATGGATTACAGCAGAGTGTTTAACTGATCTTAGCCTCAAACAGCATTCGCATAGTCCTACAACGCCCACTATCTGAAAGGCTCGTCTTCACACACATCAGACAAGTACCTGACAGCCTTAGTCCTTAGGAATGTCCTGTTGACTATCAGTAGTACTTGGAAAATGGTCCCTGCACCCCTTCAGTGTCACCAGCATTGTGCATCTGGCGTATCACATGAAATGGTAATCGAGATTCTGAAATGTGTTTTCGACTGGAAAGAATCACGTAAGTGGGACTGCAATATTTACTGGCATGTAGTATAATCCCAAGGTATTTCCGCCACGCCAGGATATCTGCTTTTGGGCCCGTTTTTATCGGCTGTCTGCAAAAATTGCATTCAGTTAAAAAGAACTACTTCAGTAGTGGGAATTTTTCGAACCGACTTTCGATCTCCGCACAAATTCAAATATATTTCATAGAAAAGATGCTCAAACAGACTTTTTTCCACTTGTCTGGTAGAAAAGTATGTTTTCCGAAATTTTTCGGCTTAAAAATTTCTATTTATGAGATTTTTAGGACTGTGAAAAGTCCATCCATACAGCATCATATCAGTCCGTTTTTAGATTCCCTAATGAATCACACAGTATGACCCATATTCATTAAAATATTTCATGCGCTCTGTAGGATGACTTCCTGGTAAAATAGAGAAATTTGTGATTCTCCTTATACATAAGGTATACAGCATGCGGTTTGGAAACCCTAGGCGCAAGTGTAACCGCAGATCGAGTTTAAGACTATACGAAAACTGAAGAAGGCTTTTTAAACGCTAAAGCAGCGGTAACAAACCATAATACCTAAGTTTTAATTTTTTTACCGAGTATGGCTTTGTAGGCGATCAGAAAGAAGCTCGTTCAAAAGTTGAGGTTCTGCCGTGACTGAAATATCTCGCGATTATGCGGCCTGCTATTAAATATTACAACCCCACCTAAGTGATCTTTTCTTATAGAAAACACACTTCAGACTTTCGGTTAATAGTTCATGAAGTACGCCAAATACTATAAGATGCATGCATCTTTACTAAAAGAAGTCTACCTACAAAAAGTCCCTTAATGAAATTTCAAAAATGCTTATATGACCTAACGGCCCACTACAGCCCCAAGAGAACTACGGCAGTATTTTCATCTCAAATCTCGATTTAAAGCCGTTTATTTAGGGTAAATCTGGAAGCAATGATGTATCCTTTTTGTTTTGTAGAATGAAAACGTTTGTGATAACAAAAATGACGCAAATCATTTCGAAACAATCGTGTCTACAATGAAGTATTTGAAGTTTCGTGACAAGCAAATTGATGACATATGGAATCTCCTTGCTGCAATCCTTCACCTGGGTAATATTTCTTTTTGCGAAACCCTCAAAGAAAGCGCCGATGCAAGCAAAATCGTGGACTCAAACCGAGCAGAACTCCGCTACGCTTCCAGTCTGCTTGGGGTACGTGTTTAACATCTCAACTGATGTTCTGCTGGAAAAAAGCAGTTACTTCTAGATGGTAAAAAACTCGTTAACACCGGCCGTTCCCGCAGCTCCAAGTACTCTTCCCTGCCTTTAACTTTTCTCACCTCTATTCACCTGTTTCGCTACCACAGTAAACCTGCTTTATTGTGACTTAGATATTTGTTTGGCGATCTTATTATCCCGTTCTCAAAAAACCTAGACCCTGTCACCACTTGAGTTACAATGCAACCTTTCTGGGCCTGACGGAAGGGCTCTAAAGAGTTTCGAACTTTGCTCCATAACTGCGTAACTATGAAGTGGCTGAACGATAAGCACTGCGATTGTTTACTTTTACGATGGACAAAATGGAATTTAAACCAAAATGCTATTTTAACTGCACGTTAAGCATGCACAAATATACACGTCTCAATTATTGGTCGATAGTGCAAAGCGTAGTAACGGCTTTTTTCAGGAGCAACTAACCGTCAAACAAAATGTATTCTTAGCGTGTATACTTCGAGTCATCCAGTATTTCGATGTGCCAACTTGTGTGTGAACGTTTCTTTTTTCCGTCCTCAGATGAGTCCAGGCTGCCTGGAACGAGCTTTAACCACAAAACGTCTTCTCACTGCTGGGGAATGCGTGGTTGCGCAGATCCTGCCGGCTACAGCGCATACTGTGCGTGACGCCTTCGCAAAGACCATCTACGACCAACTCTTTAGGTGGATCGTAGAGAAGATAAACGCAGCTATCTATCGTCCCCTGGAGGGCGCGAAGCCAAAGACATCAGCGCAGACACCGTCTTCTCGTCAGAGCACGTCCAGGCCGGTTTCTCTAAATCGCGTCTCAGACGACCGTAGGTCCACCAGTCTGCTTGGCTCACGAGGCGCGCAAAAAACCATCACTTCAGACTCTGACGCCCATTGGGCTCCCCGCAACCGTAGCCGCTCAAAAGCCGCTGACACAGCCGAACACAAGGATGTCGATTCCTCCGGAACGGCGACCACATCGACGGTTGTTTCATCTGCAGGCCCTGGAAGAGTTTCAATCGGTGTCTTGGATATTTTCGGCTTTGAGAACTTCTCTAAAAACAGGTTTTTACCGTTGAAAATTGTTTCAGCACAAATACCAGGCTACCGTTTCAAGTAGCCTATTTAACCTAATTCAATATTATTAATTTTAACGCGCAAAGCAGTTTAATTCTTCCTTGTGCCACTCCTATTAAGTCGCCCACTGATTCTAATCCTAAGTAGAAATAGTAGAAATGACAGACAGGTCTATTAACTCCATGGCCGATGAGTGCGTTACTCCTCGACGATATGTGGTCATGTGGCAAATCACTGATGCGGAAACCGACTGAAGGAAGGCCAGTTTACGTTGATCGAGGGTCGGGCAAGTGGTTTTCACGTGCAGGCGTGTGATTTATGTTCGATCAACTACTGCGCAATCATCCACTTCTAGCTGCCTCGACCTTTTCATGTCATCTGCGGTAACAATCGGGAGAGGGCACCCAAATATCCGTTGCCTAGAAATGATACCTGCTATACCTATTTGAGTAGGTTATGGCCCTACATATTTGTTGTTTCATTCGACCTCATTTTTATCTGATGTGCAGTGTACATGTTGCCTCAGTAAGATTTTCATAGTCTCCACCAAGTGAGAATGCTAGAGAGAGCATATTAAAAGGAAGCTATCACGGCCTGGCTCTCAGTCCTGAGGAGGGTGGACCGAGTTATCCCGTCAGTTGGCAACCTTTACAGCCACGAATCTCAGCACTTCGGGGCAGATTTAAGGGCGCCAGATTTATCATAATGAGGAATGAGACTGATCTCCGTGTTAACGTCCATCGTTCTTCCCTCCTCCAGGTAGCAGTCCATTGTCTGAGCCTCGTAGACCAGTCCAAAAGCCGACAGAAGCTAATGCTTTTGATACCAGAGGATATCAGTTAGGTTGGTCTAGGTATTGATTGATGGGTCAACAGATGACGGCCATATTTGTCGTTGACAAGGAAATCCGCTCGGAGCTGCGACCGTTTTAGCTTACCGTTCTTTTACGGAGTTGTTGTTTCACATGAGGAGAATGGACGCGCTGTTCCTCGGTCCTACCCATTCGTTGTTATGTTGCGTACTGTACTTACGACTGTGGATCATGTCAGTTGACGTCGGTTATAGGTGAAGGATAAACATGGAAAAACCTAACGACTTGGAAGTGATGGATGAACCAAAACTATTCCGTGAGGTTTACGAAGAAAGCGAGAACGTCACTGCTCATTCGTCAAATAAAAATCCTTGCTAGACACGGCGTTGCACCATTTCCCTAGTAGTCCGTTCGGAACTTCATTGTTGGTTTTGCCGGAATTTTGGATCAAAAGGACTTGTTGGTCATGCCAACCCTACCCAAACATTCCATTAAATGTTCATTTTTTCAACTGCTCTTGGCGAGAAGACGAAACTAGTTGTGGACCCCTAATACAGGAACTCATAGTATGTTTAAAAATTTAACTAATCTCATTAGAACCCACAATAAATCAGTAAATTGAAACAGAGTGCTTGATCCGCATCCTGGTTTGACTTTTCAGGTATTTTCTCTATTTCTAGTTTTGAACAGCTCTGCATTAATTACGCCAACGAAAACATTCAGCAGTACTTTGTCCGGCACATCTTCAAGCTAGAACAGGAGGAGTATTTGGCCGAAAACATCAACTGGACGCACATAAATTTCCAGGACAATCAAGACGTGTTGGATTTGATTGCGTATCGACCCCTCAACATACTCTCACTCATTGATGAAGAAAGTCGTTTTCCGCAAGGCACGGACGAGAGTTTTCTCAACAAACTGAACAGTCGACACTCTAATACGCCAAACTACGTGCGGGCTTTGTCAACAGCTGAAAAAGTAAGCTGTTCTCCTCGAACTTTAATGAACGCTCCGTGTCGCATTTATAGTCTAGTTGATCGATGTAGGACAGTAGGCAACAAGTTGAGAAAGATTATCGGAGTTTGCACCAGGCAATATATTTGGCCACAGTGTATGGGTTTTTGTTTCCCAAAATATAAAAGCAACTGTTTGGTTGAACGCTTAAACGCTTTAAAACTGGCATACCCAAGTTTAAATCAACAAAAATTTCCAGTAGCGGCTAGGGTTGTGACTCCGATTTTCCAATTTGCCTCTCCGACAGCACAGACAGTAGACCATTAGCTCCCCAGTTCCGTTCATGCAAAACCATTGCTTGACAGTTTTCTACCTTATCACAATTTACGGAGACATTTCCCACACATTTCCCATCAGTAAGTAAACGAGATTCGCAGTACTACGTTCGCATTTAGCCAAGTCCCTTTCTAGTACGGCAAACATTTAAGCCTCTTTTGCGTTCAGTAGATTTTGCGCCTGCCCGGATTTGATCGGAAAAACACTATCCCTGGAGTTGAGGGTGCAAGCGATTGTATAAGTCAAGAAGAGACTTAGCAATCCCTGCAGGAATTGGCGTTGTTATACGTTTAAAGCACAGCGTGTTTTCACTGGTAAAGTTGCTCCCTGTTTCATTGTAAAAATTTCAGATGTAAAAACAAATACTATTGGTAGCTTACCTGTTCGTACGCGCTAGCCTCAAACAAACGATGTTTACAAATTGGGAAGCGTGTGGCCTCAGCAATCACAGGCCTTCTACTATTATTTCCACTCTTTTCAATATTTTTCCGATAAATCTTTGCTGGCTATAATCAGATACTGCGGACACCGGCTGAGTGTTTGTTAAGTTGGGGTCGGCTTACTCATATCTCCCTTGGCTGAAGAAAGTAAATGACCAGTCAATGGAGTCCGATTGGCTGGTGATAGCGCAAAGCAGGTAGGCAGAAGAGGCGCGTTTTAAGAAGTATACAGACAAATTCCAGCTTTGGTCCTCGCGGAATCGTAGACTTGCAAGGCGCAACGTCCACAGGAAGCTATTAACAGGATAGAGCATCTTCGGCTTTGTGGATCGCGCCGTTCGTCTTTCCCGCTTAGTCTCAACTAGCCTATGGGGAATTCGGAACTCTTGGCGAGGTGGAGAATCAGTAGACATAGCTCTGTGTCAGCTTCTCCGTTGATCTTGATATTGATTATAAATAATATAAGTTCTGCCTTTCGATCTTTTTCCTGTGGAAGGAAAACTCCTATTTTGCAAAATATTGTGCAGAAAATGGCACTAATAAAAGCAATTTCATGTTATCGACGAGCGGTTTGAACGTAGAAACAGATTCCTGCCATTAATAGTTATTAGATTTTGTCTTTTTTTATCGAGAGGACTTCTAACTGAACCGGTTACTTTTCTTAACGTTTTTAGCGCTTTGGGATTCGTCACTTTGCAGGCCCGGTTTTTTATGAAGTGGAGGGTTTTCTTGAAAAGAATAGGGACACTTTCAATCACGATCTCCTGGACGTGATCGGCACCTCCAAAAATACTTTCCTTCGAGAGCTTTTCGAAAAACGGCTTAACTCCGTGCGTTTTATCATATTTTGTCCGCTTCTTGTACTTTTACAAATCTGTTTTTTTTCAAGTTTCTCTCAAATTTTTTCACATTCCTCTGGAGAAAACCCATAAGAGCAATGACTGTTGAAAATCATAAAACCTGCGTAGTTATAGTATTTAAATGTACTTTTAAGTCGAACCTTGTGCAGCAGAAATTCCGAATTTTTTTATACGCGTCTAACTCAGCTGCTTGCCTCGAAAACGGGTACTGATGGGAAAAATAGTATATGCGCGGTCTTTTACTACCTTCCACCCTCCTAAGTAGAAATATGACTTTCAGGAATTTCGATACATCACTAGGAGCTGTGATGTAGATTCGAACAAGACAGTTTACCTTTCCGTCTACGTAACTCGAAGAGAAGCTTATGGAACGCAGCAGGCTTATTTTATTCATTTAACAACTACTTCTGTGACTACAGTTCTCAGACCTGTATTATATTTTTATACAATATTTAGACTTCGGAATCTCGTTCGCGGTCATTGACGTTGAGTATGCAATTCAAGCGATCTCTGGAGCGTCTCCTCCAGATCATCAATGGTTGCCACCCCTTCTTCGTTCGTTGCATTAAACCCAACGAACTGAAGCTTCCCAACTGTTTTGATCGTGAACTCTGTGTACGACAGTTGCGCTACTCAGGCATGATGGAGACCATACAGATTCGTCGCCTTGGCTACCCGATTCGTTATAAATTTGAAGACTTCACTGAACGCTTTCGCGTCATTCTGAGACCCTGTCCACTGTCACACCGGCGCACTGCTGTGCTCAACAACATGGCTGAATTGATTTGCAGGACAGCCTTCGGGTTCGACACATCCTACGCGGTTGGAAAGAACAAGGTCTTTTTAAGGGTAAGTTGTTTTTGCGCATCTTGAGTCAAGCTGCGTAAAACAGCCGTCACTGTCCTAGCCTGACTCTTTTGGGTGCGTTGTTCAGCGCGAATGACTGTGATGACCGTTGGTTGCCTCGTCTGACGCACAGAAGCCAACTGTGCGATGTTTTATGCCAGATTACATGCTGTCGTCTCTGTTGTGTGTGTGCCGTATGGATGAAGCCTCACTGTGTCGATCATATGATTGTATTCCTAATCTCTTAACGGTTAGTACGCAGCGCAATGCCGGTGCGGTTCGAAGTTTTCATCAACTGGCCAGGTTTCAACTGAAACTTTTAAAAATCCGATATAAATCCTCGTGAAAGGTTTCGATTAACTTAAATGAAATGGCAACTCAGAAAAAGCAGAGATCTCTCTGATGCCCCGAAATCTCCGGTTTCACCAGTAGACTGGGTAAAGAACTTTAGCCTCTTAGGAAATGCAGGCAATGCACCTTGATAAGGGGAGACATTTGCTACCCTTAGTTCGCTGTGCACCGACCAAGTGTCTATCCCACATGCCAACCCGAGTAGCTTTTATTAGTACAATGCTGCGACTGTTTTTGATGAAAAGATTTCGAACCTTTTGGGGCTGATGCTCACTCCTATAACCTAAAGACGATTGGTCTAATTCAGATTCTGACATCTCTGTTATCGGCAACAAATGCTTACCTGCCTTAGGTTTTCGGCCCTTAAAGCCCGCAACATATTAAAATGGAAAAGGGTTTTAGAAAATTGGTTTAATAGTTCGGACACTGGCTTCACCACATGCAAATAGCTTTTATCGACTTATCCTGATTGAAGGACATAAGTGAGATTGGTAGGACTGACTTATATGACCCCCATAACAGGACATGGGAATAGATTCCTTCCGCCCACGCAAAAAAGGGAAGAGAAAAATATTCCGCCTGTTATAGGTAGAATGACATTACCGACAAAGACAAGGGAGACTGGAATGGCCATCTCTGGTTTATTAACCGTCATCAGCCAGTCACACCCGACCCCGAAGTGTGGAACACCCGAGGCTCGAACTCGCGACCTGTTAATTAGAAGTCCACGCCTCTAACCTTTGGGCCAGGGGCCCATTGTCCTGTCGGTTTCGATCGGGAATATACAATGGTAGGGGGCGCTCACCGATCGTTCTTACGGAACTCACTCGTTCCGTTGTGCCTTAGGGGCTCTTTCTCGATCCCAACCACTTGTCCTAACCCCAGCAATAACCCTAATACTCCCGTGTCCTAACTCCAACTAAGCCGTTGCCACAATCTTAACCCTAACCCTGCCATGATCTTTAACTCTGCAGTTAACACTAGTCCCCTCCTTAACCCTAAACTAGATCCTGACCTAACTTAACGTTAACTTAAAGTCGAACCTTTAATCTAATCTTTAAATTAGCCCCAACCATAAACTTAAACCTAACCCTAATTTCACTGGAAGTTGACTCAAAGCCACCCATACTGGAGACGGTCTCTATTCCCATATCATGCCTAGAGGGCCACACGAGTCAGGCCTACGGTGAGATTTTCCGTTTCACCTTGGGCCTTAGGGTCCAACAGTTCACGCTTGTGGTTTTAAGATCGAAAGTGCCCATTTTCAATTTGCAATCAGGGTAAATCAGTGCTCTGCGCCCTTCATGGTTTCCGATCTCATCGGACACATCATGAGCCGCTTGGCGCAGCGATGAGGGCTTTGCTCAATGGTCTAAACTCGGGCGTGATACCTACGCTGGGGTGTCATTAGATAAGATTTCCACTGTCACTGTCTTTTTTGGTAAGACTTCTTGATATAGTGTCTCCATCTACAACTGTAGGAATGTTAGTACGGGTTTCAAGACGACGGCGGGAAACTAGAAAGTCACGCGAGTCAGGTGGAGGTACACCTTCGGCAAGCCATTCAGGGGGCAGGTCTAGTTCAGATGCCGGTTGAGGATACCGTCATCTTCCTATTATCGACAAGAAACGCTGTCAAAAATGGTGTCTCTCTAAAGTCAATGGCAGCCGTACTTTTTACATTTTACAGTTTTATTATTTATGGCCTTTGATCCGATTTTATTCAGTCTATCTCCAGTTTGACCTCAGATAGTCTGATTGGTGACTATGTATATCGCAAATCATGGCATACTTCCACACACCCCCATGTGTTTCCTTGGCTGGTTACCGTAACCGTCGCGCGCTGGATGAAACCATTTCAAAAAGGACGCATTTCCGTCGCAAAAGCTTCAGACGGCGCTGACTTCATCAGGAACTAATTTTAGCCATGGATCCTGTTGCCTATTGCATTAACTGATGCAGATGTTGGGTACTCGGGTTTCTGACCGAGAAACAGTTTAATATACATGATCTATAAAGAAAACCGGAAGCATACTAGCACGAAGCCGATGTCCAAAAATTTCAGAAATCTGATGTCACCTGTTTTATTGAGGTCCCGCTAATTGTAAGACGTTCTTCTGTTCAAAATATTTCACTAGGACCAAATTATTTTCCCCCTGTGTTAGTCTTGACTGTTAGATTTGCAGTGATGAATAACAGTTTTTAGATCAGTCCCAAGGCTCTGGACAAGAGGCGGTCTTGAAGAAGGAGGCAGGATCTCTGGGACAAGAGCTTTATTCGCCCGACGTTTCGGATTTCTGCTCGAACCCATCATCAGAGACAAAAGCAGATACGGGTGGTTCATGCACAAGGGGCCGAAATTCTCGCTAGAGGTGACAACCACGTGAGCCGGGAGCTGCTTGAGTCATGGTTTACTGGCCCCCAGTCCATTAACAAGTGCAATGATCTTCCCCTTCCATACTCGATGCTGAGACTTCGCCTAGGCGGAGTAATTAGCCACGCGAGGAGCGCACAGGTTAACACTTCCCAACAGCAGGGTCGGTGCGTCAGATGGTCGAGCAATCATCACACCAACATCCAACACACGTGATGAAATTGCAGCAATTAACGACGCGAATGTCGGCCATCAAACAATTAGCACATCAAGTGCAACGATCCCTAATGAAGGGGGGAGCCGTGAACATTCATAGGTATGCGGTAACATGGCGTCTGCATCCTATAAATACTGCAGCCCCTTGTGCATGAACCACCTGTATCTGCTGTTGTCTCTGATGATGGATTCGAGCAGGAATCCGAAACGTCAGGCTAATAAAGCTCTTGTCCCAGCGATCGTATGTCCTTCTTCAAGACTACTTCCTGGGACTCGTCTCTTCGCTTCCATTGGCAAGAGACGGTCTGTCACATGGAATGTTTCGAACGAGCAATTGAGCAGACATAGCCTAGATCATTCGTCCATCCTCAAATATGTTGATGCTATTGCTAGAAGTGCCATTGTCTTTGGTCAGGATGAATCTTAACCCAACAAACCCGTCGACAGAGGGCACGGAAGTATGCTGACGGCGTATTTAGTCAGATTTCCTTCATTCAAATTTCATGCACTTCCCTCTGACGTTTTGCTAAATCAGGCGAATTAACTATGTTTCGACTACCAGAGCATTTCAACTAGACTTTCTATGAACTGCCTCCTGCCCTGTCAGTTTATGTGGGCTATGCTTGCTTCCCTACGCTCCGTTGATAAATGGGAGATGAGTTTTTCACTCTGTTTTTATCTGGCAGTTGTAACCATGGTACCAGTAGGCTGAATGCCGGTTCGTGGGAAAAAATGATTGTTAAATTTCAGACCATGACTACCATAGGCCTCATAATTTCCCGGCAGATACCCAGACTTTTAAACACCAGCTTGAAGTCCAAAAAAGCGTTCCAACGAATGTAGCTGTCCTCTACTGCATTGCCATGGTTTAGGTACCCTGATCTGCTTTAAAATGCAATTATGTTCCTCAGACTATAACCACCATTTCAGACGGCTCATGATGGCCAGCTGGAATGTCTCCGCGAGAAGATTCTCAATGAGAAGTCCGCCTTCATTCAGAGTCGTTGGAAAGGTGCAAAACAACGACAGCAGTACATTCGCCTGCGCCAGGCAGCAATCTTCTGCCAACTACGCTTCAGGCAGTTAGCCGAACGACGTCATTTTTTGAAGGTAGGCAGTTTTTAGCCCAAGCACGATGCTCATCGCCATCTTCCTGAGTTAAACGCACATCTGGAATGCCGAGCCATGGCTTTGTACCTCCTCCTCTTCGGTCTGGTTCAAAAAACACACTACCCTAAATACACAGAATCCTTCCATCGCTTTTACGATATCTTTTGCCCTTTTTGTAGTTCAAGCGGCTAGTTATCCGTCTGCAGGCCAATGTGCGTGCTCATCAGGCCAAAATTCATTTCCAGCAGACGATAGGATTCATTGTTAGCATTCAATCCATGGCCAGACGTTGGCTGGCTGTTCGCGGCTCCAGCATCTTGGCAAAGAGGAAGAAGTATGTTCACGCAGACTCGGTCATCCAACAGGTAGGGGGTTCTGGCCGTGATTGGCACCGTCTTTTGTTCCTATTCCCGCAGTCTCCACGCGGCATCTCGTTATGTTCCTCTTTATCCGACTGATTTTGTTAAATCGCCACTTTTAGACTCAGAGACTTTAGCGTTGATCTTCATTTCACCTAAACATTTTTCTACTTTATTTACATGTAAGACAATATTTTAATCAGGGTTTGATACGTTGAGCTTCGGTCCCTACCTCGGACGTAAATACCTGTTTCGTTAAGAAGTTACCAAGGAATTTTCTTGATGTGGGCTATCATTGCAAGAATCAGCTGAAATTCCACTGTTGTACCATAGACTCCTTCCATACAGTAGGTAGCCTATCTCATGAGACATTGGCTCAGGCCCTAGAAAGTGGTCCCCATTGGAAATGACTATTTAGGGGACGTTGTAATAATGATTATCATGCAGTAAAATCCCAAGATATGTCAGTTGCACCAGGATCCCGGTTTTTGCATGCGCGTCCTTCCAGCTTTCCGCAAAAATCATACTCGGTAAAAAAATATATTTATGTGACACGACTTTTTCACTGATTGCCGACGCTTTTATGAATCCAAACATATTTTATAGAAAGTATGCACAAAAATATCCCTTCTTGCGCTCATCATGCAGTAAATGACGTCTTCTTTATTTTTTACACGAATAAGGAATATCTTTATTCCTTAAAAGAGTATTTGAATTCCTTTATAGATTTTAGGCAAACCTGTTGATTCACTTGCATTAAGGTTTTCCAAACTACAAGCTATAGACCCTTTATTTGAAAAAAATCATGCCTCCCGCCTAGTTAGGGAACCGGTGTCATGCTTAGCTAATACGATCGTGAAGTGGCTATGGATCATATTGTATATGTCATAAGGGCCTTACTAAACGAACTGACATGTTGCTATCTGAATAGCCGTTTCACGATCTTAAAGAATTTCATAATCATGGGCTTTTCAAAGCCAGCAGATGCGATTTTTTTCGCCTAGGTTCGATCATGCCTATTCCAACTATCACTCGCAATGCTACAAGGCAGAAAGCACCCTAAGTGTCCCGGTAGCTGTTATGCCGTCCAGGAACGTAAGGCTCATAGTCAAGTCCTTCTCCGTGTACAACTCCAGTATTTTAGTATTCCAGGATATCATACTAGCAACACAAGTACTAACCAAAAGCCCAGACATGTGTGTTTCACCGATATTCTGCCGTTACGAAGGGTTCGACTCACCAGTGGGTCCCCCCTGCATTCCCGTCTGCTTTCTGGTAGATACTCCAAGTTATAAACTGCAGTTTTTAACTTCCTCAGAAGTTAACTGTTAACTTGGAGTAACTCAGTTTATACCAAGGTCTAGAGGCGCAGACTGAAGTTTTATGTATGAATATTTGGGCTGAAGTTTGTCAGCCACAGCAGGATAACCGCGTGATATTCATTAACTACTGACAGATAGCTAGTAGTATATTTTGGTGTTGCAAGATATCACACTCGCAGCACAGGTACTAGCCCAAATATCCATGCATCAAATTTCCGTCTGTCCTAGAGATCTAAGTGTAATCTGATTTACTCCAAATTAGCAGTTTATTCCAGGTGAAATTAAAAAGCAACAACTCTAGCATTTGCAAAGAAAGCTAGTATCTGTAAAGGTGCTCTTACTTCTTGTTGCATGGACAATGCTTTGTTGTGCCAGTTGATCGAGCTCAGGTCAAAGCCCTGACTCCAAACTTGTTCCGAACTGTTTAAACAAGTGCAATAGGAGAAAGATCTACCTCTGCTAACAAAACGCACATCGATTCAGATTTGCCGGATACATTAGACAGAGTAAGAAGACTGTCAGATAAGAAAATCATGCATTTACTACTTCTACTATTATTATTATTACTACTACTACTACTACTACTGGCATAATAAGTTGGATTAACGGTTTTATTGGACCACCGATGAAAAGGACAGAGGCTACACTCCCTGACAATCCAACAGATCCGCCCTAGCTTAAGTTTATTATCGGCAAACTGCAGAAGCATCTCGGGGAACTGAACGAAAACAACGCGATCCACTCTAATAACTGACACCAGATAAAGTTAATAGACACAGAGTTTACCAATCGAGACTCCAAAAGCTCAGTCTCTCTTATCCTCCCCGAATCCAACCCTCTTTTGGGAGAAAAGTCCCACTAATTAGTTAATCAAGCGGATGACTGTGAGACAATTCAGAATATCAACCTCTCGTTTTCCTCTTCGACCTCTGAGCATCCAAAAAACCAATCAAATGACACCTTGCAATCTTATTGTCTCTCCCCTTCGACTTGTAAACCGACGTTCGACGTATGTGCCTCAAAAAAGTCAGTAAAAGAAGATAGCAGCTGCTCAGGTTTAAAGACTTGCTGGGTGTGCTTGGGTTCTGCTTCAAGAACTCAAACGTCCTCAGTTACCACCACGCTCCGTCGAAAGACAGCTACGCCTCTAGCATAGCCTTCTGCCTCCGTCGAGACGTCTGCTGTTTAACTGTCATGCTCCTGAAAGGGCCACGCGGTATATGCTCTGGACCAACGCTCAAGGGCTTAATCAGTGTGCGGTAGGCGTTATTCAGACTGCGCACCCATAACAAATGCCAACATTGGGAGTTTGGTGGCACGCTCGGGTGAAGGCTGGCGCTGCGCCCATTGCGACCCGAGCCATTCCGTCCTTTTCTGGCTGTATAAAATCCTGGACAGTGTACTTCGGGGGCGAGGGGGTATGGTGGAACGCCTAGGCATGGTTTTTTTGTCTTGTCAGCCATCTGTGCCTTATCTTGTCCCCTGTCTTCGTGTCTCTGTCTCGATACCGAATCCAGGCAGTAATGAGACATTGCGGTAGGTGCTGTGCAAGTCTACTATCACCATAAAGCAACTCACATTTAAGCCACCGTCCCGACTTCCACCCTACTTCAGAGCACACGGTGGACATCTTCGGTCACGACGACCGAACTGTCGTCACATTCAAAATACTTGCCTTGTATTAATTAAGTCTGTATCTCTTATCAATTATCTGTTTAACAGAATCATAACGTCAAGCTGGATACCTGCGATAGTATCCTCTCCGTGGATACACCTTTGAATCGTGCCGGAAATGCCTGCATTCGAACTTGTCCCCTGTTGGAAGGCACGCTGAGGATAACCAGGGTGGTCAAAGCCGTGCCGGAGGAATTCAATTCGTCCCAGTGTGTCTCGTCTCTCGATGAGTCTATCGGTGGCAGACCAACTCAGATTGCCAAGGTTTACGCTTCAACGGACTTCGACAACTTGGTCCGTTGTGCTGCCTTATTTTCTTTATCGCATGTTTACTCACCGCTGTTTGCTGTAGTCCGGTCGTCTTAACAACAGCTTCAGTAGTCAACTTACTGATGGTCATAGGGCTGCAGTTGGAACTGAAGTCTATTAGCCCGTTGCTTTTGCATCCTATGTGCAGTCAGTTTTAATTTTTCAGAGAAAAAGTGTTTGTGTTTCACAGATTTTACACAACTCCCAGTCTCCTATCTACTTTAATTCACTCTTACTTCCAGGTTGATGAGATATTTGGAGGAATCTTCGATTCGGTTCATGAAGATAAAATGGCGCGAACATTGCCATTCGCCTCTCCGGTAACAGTCACCGAGAAACGCGGAGATCGACCGGCGGTCCACATCCACGACTACGGTCATAGGATCTGCCAGCTGGCCGACAACAGTCGAGTAAAGGCCCAATTCTCCATGGTTTCGCAAAAAATAACTGACTCTTTGCCTTCAGAACTAGTGTCTGAAGGTGACCACACCTTCAACGTCCAAACTTCTACCGAGGAATCTTCCGTGGCTAGTCAACCGCCGATGAACGAGTGCAGCTTTCTTAAGTTTGCAGCTGCGTACTTCCAGACGGGATCGACGCCGTTGTACACGTCGTCGCGTCTTGTCCGACCCCTCTTAAAGCATCGGAACCAATGTGACCTGCTTGTGAGTCAACATCCAACGGTTCGGAAATTAAGAATAAGCAGTGTTTGCTCAAACGTAACCATCATATCTTAAACCAGGTCTCTCATCAAAATTTACAACCTATGCACTCACTTAGTTGTGTCCCATCAGAGACGTTGACCAAGCAGGACACAAATTCTCAAGCCTTGACAAAGTAGCAAGCATCAATCGGGATATCCGTCTCCAGTTTCGTCTTATACAACTCCTGAAGAAAGTCATAAAATCTAGTCCTGTGCCATTACAGAGCACATCAGCTGCCCGACTATGCGGTCGAGCAGTTATTGGGATCCTCTATGAGATCACAGGATCAGGCTAAACCAACTATGCGCCGTTCTGCATTTAAGTCGCAGCGGTAAACAGTAACATCGCTACTGACATATACAGTGCGTGACCGATCTCATTTATGTCAGCCGAAATTCTGAACGCGTTTTCGATTAAGAAAGGTTTCTTAGATGATGTTGTGATATCAACTATCGTGTGACATAACACTATGATATTTCGACTCGCCAGAATGTTGGCTTTTGAATGCACTTCATTTCGACCGTCCGTAAGAAGCACACTCCGTAAAAAGTGGCCATTTAAGTAGTATGCATATTCCACATTGATTTTCGATGGTCTTACAAATTCAAGCATATTTCATAGAAAACATGCATTAAGATATGCTCTCCCTTATTTATTTGGTAGTAACTCATGCTGTCTCCGCATTTTATTCTTAGAGAAAGCGTATATTTAGGTTTTGAAAAGTTTTCCAATCCCCGAATAATTTTGGTTCTAATCAGCCGTTGCATTAGTGTTTAGAGATTTCAGTCTACAAGACGCATGCGCTCCGCGTAAGGATAATCATATATTCCTTTATGCCTTTAAGGCGATACTACATAGAGCTTATAAAATTTTGCAATGCATGCGGACAATGTTGTACGTTTCATGAGAAGCTTTGAGAAACGGGTAGGTACTGTATGAATCGACATCGGACGGTCTTAAAAAATCTCATTATTGAAAACTTTTAAAACCTGGAGATATCCTTTCTTTGAATATAAAATATGAAGACAGCGTGATTTGCTACCAAACGAGTAAAAGAATGCATATTTTTATGCATGTTTTCCACAAAATATATTTGAACTTATAAGGCCTTCCAAAATCAGTGTGAAAACGCATGCTATTTAACTAGTCACTTTTTACTGAGTGCGGTTCCAACAGGAAGTTGGAAAAAAGTGCATTCAAAAGCTAGCACCCAAACGAGTCCAGAATATTATAGGATTATGCCGCATGATAATAATTAATATTACAAACCCACCTAAATAATTCTTCCTAATCGAAAACGCATTGCAGAATTTTGGCCAACATTTCACGAAATTGGTCACTTACTGTATTTATTCCCGTCGAGGATCTCACCAAAAGTTCGCTTCTCCTTTCAGCTAGCCCTGGACATATTTTCGAGAATCCAAGCTTTTATGAAACCACAGATGAGAGACAAGGAACGTGTTCTCGGAAAGCAAGTCTTGCGCTCAAAACCCGAGTCTTCAAGGCAGAAAAAGCACAGAACGCCGGTAGGTGGAGTTGCGCACACAGTGCACGTTGCCAACCTGGCAAGTCGCATTTGGAATATTTAGGCGTCAGATGATGTATTTGCTTTTCTACATCACCTAGCTGCCGAATGGAGACGAGGACACTTTGGGCGAACACCAGAGGCCCTCTTCTTCCCTCCCGAACTTTCAGAGGCGTAAACGTGCAGCCTCTTCTATTGACGGCTGCCCTGGAGGTTTATCACCCAGTATTGCCTTCACGCAGGCGCAGAACGCACCAGGAGCCGCCGCCGTCGCCGCTGCCTCCTCAGAAGGCAACCTACTGTCTGACCTGCAGATCGCACGCTTTATCGTCAAGGCTGGCATCGAGCACCCACTACTGCGCGATGAAATTTACTGTCAAATTATCAAGCAGATAACCAAAAACCCCTGCGATCTCAGTCGTCGCAAAGGTGCGTGCGGGTACCTTTTTACTTCAGAATACTCATTTCCTCTTCCTCCCCCCACCCCCACCGCGCCACTTGGGAATGTAAAAAGTCAATACATTCGTGATTTTAATAAGATAGCTATGATTGCACTAGAAAGATTTCAAATATCTGACGGACGCCTCCAATGGATGGGTCAACACTTGGGGCATACAGAATTTCCCAAGAAATCTGAACATGCTAAAAGCCAAGGAGTACGCCCGGACGTTGAAACGCCAGCTTTTATAGCCTGACGTTCGGATTCAGAGTTGAACCCATACTTAGAGCCGGAAACTATACAATTGCTTGTCCATTTTTATGTCTTAACAGTCAGTTGCTCACATTTGGGTTAGTTATCGTGTTGGCTTTGGTGAGAATGCAAATATGACGGAATACCTCTAGTCTTCGTTTCACGACCCAAAAAATCTGCAAGACGCTCTTTGATATAACCGTAACGGCACGCCTCCCTCGCAGGTATGTATCTATACTTATATTCTCACTGCTAGTTTCGCCTAGGATGCGTCGACAGAGTTGTATTGAAATAGGTATTTTTCGTAGGGTTGCAGTCTTCTGAGAACTATGCCCAATCCTCTGAGTCGAGTGGGGATGAACCAAAATACAAGGCAGCCATAGGGCCAAAACACAGGCTCTATCGACTGCAAAATGAGCTATTCACTCCAGACGAAAATGACATGCAGTGAGTAAACATCGTCCCGTTTCCCCCGGGGACTCTGAAAGAACTCTTACCTTTCAATCCTTGTTCGGCTGTGTGGGAAGTTTTATGACTTAAACCTGGTTCCTCACTGGGCAATTTGGCCGCTGTTATCGATGATAACCTCAACTATCCGGCGTGCAGTGATGGTATCTTGCGAAAGACCTGCCCTACACATGCCTCGGCCAAGATTATTCGTTTTTCGATTAAGCGACTGCTCGGTGAGTAACGGTATGATTTACCCATGCAAGGCAACTTCAACACAGAAAATCGGCTCAGCCTGGGTCTGCTAAAGCTGTTGAAAGCTTTCTTGGGCGCTTTTGTTAAGTTCTTCTTCTTGTTGTCGGCCCTAAATTGAGCAACTTTTACTTTTCATTTTGTCCCAACTGTGGGAAACTCAGCTACCTTGGTTGGATTCAAAAGTACAACAGCAAGGGGTAGGCTTGAGTATAGCCAACGCTCTAACCGCCTGAACTACGAGGCCCCACCAGACGACGAGACTTTAATCACATTTAGGTCACGTTACCCACCCGAGCTACTGCAACGTCCGGAATTCACCAAATCTGGTACAGTAAGCTAACTGCCCCAGCAGGATTTCTTAAGTAATGAATCTAGAATCCACCAGATGACTGCAAGGCTCACGTACTTCACAGATGTCTTGGCAGATTTTGAATAATCCATATTGACCCAATGTTGAAAAAGTCGACGTCTTGGTCGGATTCGAACCCTCAACAACAAAGGGAAGGCTTGAGTACAGTGAACACTCTAACCACCTGAGCTACGATGCTCCCACCGGGAGCCCTGAGTTTAATCACATTTGGGTCAAGTTATCCGCCCAGCCTACCGCAACTTCTGAAATCCACCAAATCCAATACAGTAAACCGACTGTCCAAGCAGGATTTCCTAAGTAATCTATCTAGAATCCACTAGGTGACTACCAGGCAGTCAGCTTACTGTATCAAATTTGGTGAATTCCAGACGTCACAGGAGGTTGTGGGGGTAAATTGACCCAAATGTGACTAAACTTGCGGCTCTCGGTGGGGTCTAGTAGCTCGAGTAGCTAGAACCTTACTGTACTAAAGTCTTCCCCTTACTGCATGGGTTCGAATCCCACCGAGCCGCCGAGATTTTCACAGTTGGATCAGAATGAATTATTCAAAATCTGTCAAAACACCTATTAACTGGTTGGCTATGTCATTCCGCCTAGGATTACCAGCCGCTGAGCAACTGTTGGCTGGGCTCGAGAGACAGCCCCAAGGCACAACGGGACGAGTGAGTCCCGTAACGCTATTGGTGAGCGTCCCTCTACCATTATGCAATGAGGGTACTGTCGAAAGTATCATTTGCGTGATCGATAACCACATGCAGGCGTCTATCACACAAAAGTAAGTAGCAACCATGGAAGCACGGATTTCAGGCGGAGGGACAGGTTGTATCTCACTCTCACCTCACACAATTTTAGGACCCCGTACATAACCCAAGACGACGCTTTTCAGACTCAAGACTAATGTAACAAACCTTCTTGACCTCTAGGGTGGGTCCTGCTGTCCCTCTGCTCGAGCTGCTTTCCACCAACACATTTTGAGGCCCCGCTGAGGGAGTACCTCAAGGCCAACCCCTCCAGCTTCTCGAGGGCCTGCATAAAACGACTCCACCGACTGCACCAGACAGGCACACGCTCCAGACCACCAAGCTACATGGAACTCCGGGCGGCCGAAGAAAACAAAAGTCTGGTAATCAACATTCACTGCGCAGACAACACACAGGTCAAGGTCAAGGTGGATCCTGCAGTCACGGTGGCAGAGCTGTCTACCAACGCCTTCAAGGCAATTGGCCTAAAGGACACATTCGGCTTCGAGATATTCATAAATATTTTCGAGAAGGTAAACTGCTTGTCACGAATTTTGCCGTTTTTGAATACACGCATGTCTCTGCAAAGCCACCACAGTGGACAGTAACCTCCCCTTCTGCCAGCCCGGGGTGTCCCGATGGGAACTTGTAAAAGCTCAAATTACCGAGACTGGCAAAGTCGGTAGACTGAGGTAGTCGGTATTCGAAAAAGGGGTGCGGCAATACCTGTGTTGTCCAAAATACGAATACTTTCCTTACTAGCAGTGACCAGAAGAGCTATAATACTACCACCTACCAATAGTCATTTAGAATTCTATTGTGCATGCCTATAGGTAGAACATTATTTGATGCTCATCTGACCCAAATGTGATGAACTCGGCGGTCTCAGCGGGGTTCGAACCCACCGTATTCAGGTTTGTGTACAATCAACGCTCTAACCATCCCGGCTACGAGGTCCGGACCGGGAGTTATGAGTTGAATCACCGGCGGGATGGTAGTTGGTAGCCCTGCCAGTTAGCGATCCTTTCCTGCACTTCCAGTTTAAGGCACTACGATTTCAGTAGCTGTGATTACATTCTCAATATGTCTGGGAGTGCACGCGCAGAAGCCCTGTCAGGGTGACTTTCTTGTTCACTTTAACCGCCCCGAGAACGAGGCGCTGCAAAAATGCCTATATAGATTCATCGTATTGCACCCCCCACACGTAAAACTTTAGTAAAAGGCGAAAGATTTGTCCTAGGCGGATTATGATTCATCATGCTTCTCATTACCATCCTAGGCGGATTGGCACGGGTCTCCGTTTTGCCGGTTTGCCTGCGTCCTTGGGTCTTTTTACTCCAGACCTCCTGCAGATTCCGGCGTGACCGTGTACGAAAAGGACAACCGTCGCGTAGATAGGGTATTTACCAATACTCCACCCACGTATAGCACACAACGACTGCCATAGTTTTAATTCTAAATGTGGCCACAGTGGCAATAAACTATTATTTGCGGATTTTCTCTTCCGCCCAAACATATTCTTGACATTAAAGTCTTACCCCCCTTGCGTTATGCCGTCCTGCGTGCCGCTGCTTGATTCTCGTGTTCTCATGTCCATTCTGTCGGTTTGAGTACTATCGCACATACTGCGGAACGACCTTAAGACACACTACCTTCTTCTCATTGGTTGTTCACCTTCAGTTGCTATTCTTTCCAATCTGGGGTAAGGCTGCATTTATTCCGCATACCGTTGTAATTAACCATGCTCATTTCCATATCCTTCTTGCATTTTTCACCTTATTTAAATTAGGCTTTCACTTTAGCAGGAGCGTCAACTCCAGGCATACACTACCAGCGCCATTTACGCCTCCACTCATTTGCCCCACCCGTATAGCCCCGATTACCACCGGCCCCGTAAGACAGGTATCTGGGAGTTTTCGGCACCGGGAGGGCTACCAACTACCATCTAACCGAATCACCCTTGGCAAAGTAGTCCCCCCAACTTACTACAACGTATGGAATCCACCAATTGTGGTGTTTAGGATAGGTGAAAATTCTAAACATACACAGGAAATTGTTTAGTGTATTTTCATTACAGTATATTTAGTTGGCATCTCTTTAAAACTCCCAATAGTACCTGGCATGGGAAATCGGCAAGGTACGAAAAGGCGTTAAACGTAAGTCCACATTGAAGCCATGTTTTCCCGGAATAAATTTGAATAAGGCAAAGGCGACAAAGCATGCAGATTTTACTGACGTCATAAATTTCGAGACCTCTCATTTAGCTGCACACGGTCATTGCATAGTTATATGACACGATTATGGACGAAACCCTGTTCCCATATACGCCCTCTCATTTCGCCCCCCGCGCCCTCCCCCTCCCCGGCACGACTGAGTGCTGCCCGCGCGTTGCACTCTAAATCACGCCAGACAAGTTCTCACTGTAGACCTAACTCTCGTACTTGGATGACCTCTCCCCCCCTCCCCCCCCTCGCCATGCGCACCCGCATACTAGACCCATGTTTCATGTTACCTATCACGTTTTATCCCTCTAGGTCGATCGTTGATTGAACAGTTTGCTTTGTCATATAACTATGCAATGACCGTGTGCAGCTGAATGAGAGGTCTCGAAATTTATGACGTCAGTAAATTCTGCATGTTTTGTCGCCTTTGCCTAAGTCTATATTGTCTCTGAAAAGCGTAAGACAATTTACCATTCAAAAAACCTGTTTAAAGAATCTTTGGGATTTTCGAGATGGTAAATGTCTTCCCTTAACTCGGGCGTTGGAACCACCAGACTAAATGCCATTTCCATACTGTTGTGGCAGCTTTCGAGCGAACATGACCGCGCAAACCTTAACGACTAGAAAACAGCATGCTGTCTGTTTTACCTTTAGTTTCCACGTCTGCATTTTGAATCCCAGTACTTCAAGACTAAAGTCGCCCCAAAAAAACCTTCGTTTTCACTCTGCTGCGGTGTTCTTAACAGTTTAGGAGCGAGGACTGAGACAGAGATTCACAAGCTTTCGAAGCCTTATGCTTACTGAAGTTCAACTATCGCTTTTTGCGCACCTTAAATACGAACACGAAAGCTCAGACTTCTCGGGAGCGTTTCGGCGGCCGTTAGGCTGCAAACCTGCGTGCTCAGGACGTTCTTCCGTTTTATTGCTCTCAGGGACTGACGGTCGTCGCTTTGATTTTGACTTTTGAAGAGCGTGGAGGATTCGTACTTGAATCCCGCTGCCGTTCATGACCTCAAATATTCTTCTGTTTGATGAATCACACAACTCAGTTTACCATATCTCTGATGAGCATATAAACATTAACTTCAGTATGGACGATAAGAGCTCGGCTCTAAGCAGCCAAGTGGTCTTGGACTTTGGCTGTGAACTTCGACATCCAGGTCTGATATTTCAGAAATTTCGAGAATACAGACAAAAGTGCGAGTGTGCGGTTCCTGTTCAGAAGAGGAGGGGGCTTCAACCTCCGGAATAGCCGTTTTACCTGCCCCAGCGGGCAGTCAGTTCCAAGGACAACTTGGACACCGAAACTACGCGGTTTTTATAGCGTCTCACCGGTTACCCATCTGGGAACTGGGTCACGCCATCTGACGGGATAGTCAGGGAGATCAATTTACAGTTTCTTGTCGTTGCTGTCGTGAGCTAACCCTTCAAACAGTTTAGAATCGCCTTTATTCCTGAGTCACCCCATTTTCCTGACTTTTTTTCAAGTCGAATTTGTTACCTGCCTCTGAGGTGCGCACAGCATGCCCAGACGGTGAGCTATCCTTCGTGCCACCATTTTGGAGTTCTGTACTATGAGTTCAGGCTTCTTACAGTCCTTTGACCCATGACCTGGGGACACGCGTGTTTGTATGGGTACTCTATGCATCCCTCAGATCATCATTCAGGAGACTTGATTAGAGGTTTATTTTATTGTCCTTTGGTCCCATGACTCCTACCTACAGGAGTTTCGGATGGACGGTCGATAACCATGCATAATATACTGAAAGATTCGAAAGCTTCAGTAGGTTCCACGTTTGTGCTCAGAAGAAGTAAAAAAAGCACCAGTCGATAAACATCGTAAGTGGCCGTTGTTTGCGTATGGGTGGCATAGATGCCCAGGTTTTCGCGTTCATTGTTCTAGGTCACTGCCATGTTTCCTATTTTTACATCAGGAGCAGGGATGATTAGAGACATACCGACGACCGGTAATCTTCAGAGAAGAGTTTCTGGTGGTTCGTTTGTACATGGATCTATTTATAACTTCACGGTGCTTTATTATGCATGCCAGTATATCTATATTTGAAGAATTGAAGGCAGAACTCGTGCTCAGTTAATTTTAAAATATTAACTGTCAATATTAAACTGCAAACATTCAGAATTGCGTTCAAGTCAAAAGACAACACATTTAAGAACGATTATTGTCGCTCGGCGCGGAAAGAGTGTAGGTCACGAAGTGTCTCACAAGGCTGTCTTTATGTAATCATGTTGTGGAAGCGAATTTGTCAAACATTT